>JAIGNY010000793.1:2500-180000 GCA_020152595.1 Chiridota heheva | reverse complement strand
CCTCTACACACGATTCAAGTTTTGCAATACTGTGGTCTTTTTCGTTTCTATTTATTGACACATAAACCTGTGTACCATCTGCATAAATCATCCCATGCAGGCCATGAGATGTGATAATGCTTTCCATAGGGAAAGTATAGTATGTAAAAACAGGTGTTCCGATTACTGATCTTCGAGGCACTCCATAGTCGAGATACCGGGGCGAAGAGTTTTTATCTTTAATGCTTACAGCCTGCGAGCGGTTTGCAAAATATGATTTCATCCAATTGAGAATGATTCCATTTAAACCGTACACAGTATGCAGCCTATTAAAGAGAATTTGATGGTCAATAGTGTCAAATGCTGCACTAAGGTCCGAGGAGGACAAGAAGTGCCTCTTTGTGGTCATTAGTAGCAAGGAGAAGAACATTGTAAATGCGTACCAGGGCAGTTTCTGTTGAGTGATTCTTGCGGTAGGCAAATTGGAGGGAGTTTTGTAGTGAGTTGGCACACAAGTAGTCTTGTAGTTGCAAAGAAACAGCCTTTTCTATCAACTTTCCAAGAAATCTTAAGTTGGAAATGGGACGATAGTTTTAGAGAATTTCTGTGTCCAGGGACGGTTTTTTGATGGTAGGAGTGACAATGGCAGATTTCAAGGTTGATGAGAAAGTGCCAGAACTCAGTGACATGTTTACAATCTTTGACAAAACTGGCAATAGCTCGTCAAGACAATCCTTCAGGGTCCAAATTGGTAAGGGATCAATTAAACATGATTTGTTTGGCATCTGCAGGATAATTTTACGTACATCAGCATCACTCAGTTGACAAAATTTATCAAGAGAATGTGAGCATGTGCTAGTGATATATGGTTTTGGGTCTACAGGCATTGATGGGGGTGTCACATTATCCAAATGAGAACGAAGCAAAATAATTTTGTTCTCAATGAAATCCCCAAAGTCCTGTGCTAACTTTTGTGGGAAGTCATGGCTAGGCAATGGAGAATTGGACTTAGCAACGCCTAGGAATCAACAAGTTTAAACAATTGACGCTGATCGCAGATTGCAATTTGTGTAAAGTGATAGTCTCATTTGGCCGAGTCAAGAAGTTCACGGTACAAAATGGCTCAAAATCAATCAACATAAAATTCGAAAATCTACCCAGATACCCATTTGAGTTACCATTTCTAACTGTCTAACTAATTTCCATTTCGATTCTCAGTGCTCTATGACTGGTAAATAAAACGGTCGTGGGCTTATTTACGTAAATACTCTAATGGAGGTCTGTTGGAACGTTATAAACCTTGGTAAACCAATCACGGCAGATGCATTTAAAGAGAAGGGTTAACATGGGTAGTGACATGTTGTTGGAGAAGGGTAATGCCATGTTGTTTACGTGGCATTACTTAAGCAAACTTTAAGCAATAATACAGATTAAATAAGAATCTGAAAAACATTTTTTTTTTCATAAACTGGGCCCCGGGGTAAGTCATGGCGGTCATACTACCGTGACTATCTCCCTGCCTGTTGGAAACTATATCTTCGTCTCTTTTTGTTTTACTTATTCTTACTAACACATTTTTAGTTATATTTATCAATTTCAAATGGCAAAATTGAGTTTGTAGTACTAAGTATGTAATCAGCAATACTAAACCTCATTACGACACAAAAATTATGCCTGATAACAGTAAATAGTGTTGTACTACCACACGATAAAACGCCATGGGTGAGGAGTGAGTAGTAAATTTTTATTACTTTATATTTTTCTCTTTTGAACCTTGCAAATATACTTACTTTATCATTTTCACTGTCTATAGTCATAGAACTTTGGGAGAATGCTCATTGCCTTATAGATATAGTATTTTTTTCGTAATGTGCGCTCACTTCATTGTTCGTTCCACCTGGTGGCTAAAATCTGTTAGGCTACTTGATAATGGCAAGGCACGCATGTAGAGCCTATGTAAAAATTATAACATTAGGCTGCATGATTTTTTTTTTTTGTTCTCGATAACAAGAAGGAAGTCTTAACCCTTAGTAATTACTCGACCAGAGCATTTGAGATTACAAGTGTTATTTTAGGGAACCTTTTGGAAAGGGGGCTTTTTCACTAATGTATTTTCATTTTCTTCTGTAATAAGTTAGTCATGAATACTATAAGACTGGACTTTACGTTTGGTTTTCATAATTTTCTGGTCAAGTATGCAAATTTATGCAAATGAAGTAATTTATTCAGATTATTAAATGTCCTTAAAATGCTATCTTTGTGATATTTTGCTATTGTGGCTAAATACAAAAAATTATTGATAGCATTATTGAATTGTTAAAAGAAGGACCAGTTTCATTTGATAGTAGGCCTAATGTTACCCTAATTTTTTTGGAGCAAGGAAAAAATTCATATGTCATTTTTAAATTTTTTGACCTAAAAATTGACCTTTAAATTTTGCCAATGATCTATCTGATAGTATTTGGCATACTTTCCTATAAACATGCATTCCTTTCTATGATGCACAAAACTAATATAATATGAAGAGGAAATGTTTACACCAATATTTCAATAAAAATGCTATGTAATTGATACACAAATTAGCTAGTTTATCTATTTATTATGCACAGACTTGAAATTTTTAGTTATGACCCAATTTCAGTCAATGGAAACTTTGAAAATACTTACAATTATTCAGATTATGCTGAATGTCTTGTAGTAACTTACTTCTGTTAATTTCAATAGGAATTCTTGGTGAAAAGGTACTCAAAAATGGTTCAGAGCATCAGTAATCATGTTGATGTTGCCAAACATAGTATCCTTCAGTGGCAGTTCAGAGTTGGTACCGCATATGAAATGTCAACAAATTTGTCCAAATACAGGAAAATCCTTAAGAGAAATACAATTTCAACTGTTTCCTAGGAAATACAGGGGTTGGGGGGTTTTCTGGATTTTTTAGACCGTTTTAAACCTTACTCTACCACGCAGCGATATTATCGCCGTGTTGGGTGCCCCATCTTTGACTCCACCTCCCAAGCGCGGTTTTAAAAACAGTGCTGGTAGAGTAAGGGTTAATCAGCCCCCCACAACTTTGCCAACTCCAAAATTTATGCAGCATCATCTCGGTGGGCGGCCCGCCGGGTCACTGAAGCGGAACGAGTCGACTATGCTGCTCGGAAGACAGAGGACCTTTCAATGGTCAGCCTGTGCTCAGAGGTTGCGCTATAATTTTTTGCTTGGCGTATTTGGTTACGACAAGCCCTTGAATATCAGCATATTTTGTAAATTTGCTGTTGTATGTACTAGAGCTGTGAACGTTTAGGGATTTTAGTAAACATGTACACCCCAAAAAAAGCGAGCGTGTATCGTGTACACGTGTTAAGTACCTTATTTTTCAGAAATACACCAAAATTGCTCCAAAACTACGAGGCGAAGTAAAAAAAATCGCGCAACCAGTATGTCAAAAGTACTGACTCCATTGCCCAAATAGACACTGAGTTTTGCTTTCCAAATTGTAAAAAGTTTACTTCTGCAGTATAAATCATCAAAATATGCATGGAAATTCAGTTTAGAAAGAACAGATAACTTCCTTTCAATGTCATTTAAACTCAACTTCGCGTAGCTTTTTTGTCCTATTCGCTATGGCTTTCAAAGTTCTTCTGTGAAAATCTTGCATACTAGGTCTATGATATACCTCGCCTTAAAACATTTCAAAACCACCAGGAAGTTCTGAAATATCAGTCCTCTTGAAAAAATGGCCGCCATCTTTGCGATGCATGCAGAATTTCAGCTCTGTTTTCTGTTTGTTTATTATGCAATATTTTTTCTTTCTTGCAAAATTTATTTGACTCATCAGGTAATAATTACATGTAAGTGTACTGATTGTCACGATTCAAATATTTTTCAAGTGTTTTTTGGTTGATTTAACAGCTTGTAAAATGGGCATTTATTGCGTTGGATTTAAAGCCTTATAGCCTATAACGTTAGGCCTATTGTTAGCTTTACTGCTGCACATTCGCAGTGCATTTTACAAGTTAGATTACTCAGATTTCGGCGAAATCATAGTGCCTAATAATTCCATTCATTGGTGATTACTGCGCATTTGTGATTCGCACATTTAAAAAAGATTATGCTAATCTGCTTTACAGTTGGTAAAAAGTCATTGATTGGAATCTTGTCAGCCGAATGTGTGTGTGATTTGAATCATAAATATTGATTTTTAATGGCAAGATATGATGTATGAAAAGCGATTACTCGCAATGAAGTATTTAGTAAACGTTTACAAGATTTGCGAGCGTGTAGCGTGTACACGCTAAACGGTCACGACTAGTATGTACAGGGCACTGCGTAATGTACAGGGCATTGCATAATGTACAGGGCACTGCGTAATGTACAGGGCATTGCATAATGTACAGGGCACTGCGCGCTAGCGAAGTATACAAGTAATTGTTAACACACACACTTGTGTAGTCCTGCCTCGCTCAAGTGAATGAAAATTGCGCTTTAAAATACCTAAAACATTAAAAAAATTAAGACTATTATTATCATAGAAATATGAAGAAAAAGTTCATACCCAATCCTTGTATAATGTTGATTGTTGAATCATGAAATTTGGGCTGACAATCCCAAAATAAATTAGAAAATACTTTTGTTTATTGTATTGAAACTTTCATGAGGTTATAGTAAACTTTGACCAATTGTCAACGATAATATACTATTTAGATCTGGAACACGCCTACTTCTTTACAGTATAGTAACTTGACTTGCAGATTATGATCACTTAACAGGTACACAATCAAAACAATACAGGAGGGAAGTAGAATCCTAGCTAATAATATTGTTGACAATTGACAGCCTGCATTCAAAACAACATCAAAACTTTCACATACATTGTACATTGTACGTACATCATGCATAAGGCCTATGTACTAGTCTATATGTGTTTATGTACAGCACTACGGGCATGTTAAATCATTCGGCCGTCAGTCTCGTAGTAGTGTCATTTTTCTTTTATTTATGAGTAATTCAAAATCATTTTTGTGTGAAATAAAAATTTGAATCGCATCAGAGAGGTAAGATGTTCATAAATTTCATTTATGTTAATGAAAAACTCTGGCATTGAATTCCACATGCTATATCTAAATCTTACGACGCAGGTACAACCTGTGTCGTAAGAAATTTCAGCCATGGCGTAATGTACGGCAAATTTGTCATTATCGCGATCTCTGCCGTTGCTTAACCCTCACTCTACCATGCAGCGATATTATCACCGTATTCGATGCACCACCTATGACTCTGCCTTCCAAGCATGTTTTCAAAATATTGCTGGTAGAGTAGGGTTAATTAATAAATGACTAAATAATGGTCAACATATTGGTCAACATACTGAAATGCAACAGCTCCCTCAACCTCCTCAGACTCCTCTCCAACACCACTTGGGGTGCGAACCACTTTGCTCTCCTCAAAATTTTCAGGCTCACCATTCGTGCCAAGCTTGACTACGGCAATATTGTCTACTGTGTCGCTCACAACTCATACCTCAACACCATCCAAAATGAAGCCCTCAGGCTTTGTCTAGGTGCTTACAGGACCTCCCCAATAACCAGCCTTAATGTTGAAGCCAACGAACCCCCCTTTCTACTTAAATGTAGAAAGCTTAGCCTTCCTATGCTTTTAGGGTCCTCACCAACACTTAGAACCCTGTTTACAACCTCATTAGGTACCCCAATTTCTCCACCCTCTTTGATAGGACTAAAACCCTATTCTCTTTTTTCAGCTAACGCATCAAATCAGACCTCTTCCATCACGGCATCAACCCCATCACTCTCGGCACCTTCTCCTGGCCCACTTTTTCTCCTTGGGCCACCCCCCTCCCTTCTGTCATCCTGGGCCTCTCCACTCATCACAAAACTCAAACCCATCCCCTAACCTCTTCATCAATCTCCACAACCAAGTCAAAGACCAACTCTCAAATTACTCCTTCCTACCTTCCCGACTACTCATCCATCTTTTTAGCCGAGGCTAAGGCCATTCTTTTTGCCCTCAACTTTATTGAGTACTCCCCGCTCAGCCACTTTGTTATTTTCTCTGACTCAAAGGCTGTTTTTACTTCTTTACTCAACCTTAAATGGGATAACCTCGCATGCCACCTCCTCCGCCGCAAACTCCTTTCTCCCACCCTCTGCAGGAAAAGTATTCTTTTCTTCTGGATACCCAGCCATGTTGGCATCCCAGGTAATGACAGGGCTGATGCAGCCGCTAAGCTTGCCTTCACCCTCCTCCCTGCCCCTTTTCCCAAAACCCTCTCTGACATCAAACCGCTTATCGCTTCTCTTGTTCGGGACCACTGGCAAACCTCATGGAAGTCCCAAATTGATAACAAACTCCATGTCATCCAGCCCACAATTCCGATCAAAGCCACCATCAACAACCTCTCTCGTATTGACAACGTTCATATTACCCGTCTTAGAATTGGTCACACTCATCTTACCCACTCCCACCTCTTATTGGCTTCCCCAACCCCTCTGCAACAATTGCCATTGCACCCTCACAATCCATCACATTCTCCTTGCTTGCCCCCTGTACAACCTTCCCAGAGCTTCCCTCGCTCCCTACAACTCAATTGCTGAGTTCTTCCAAAAAAATCATCCGGATCAAATTATCTCCTTCCTTCATCATGCCTCCCTCTACGACCATATTTAATTCTCCTCTTCCACCCCCTCTCTACTTTGTTTTTGATTTAAACATGCACGATCCCCTCACGATCACAGCTTTCTGACCTTTTGTCCTTAAATTTCTCTCATTCTCCCCCTGTTTCCTTTACCTCTAGAATGATCTGACCTCTCAGGCGCAATTTGACCTTAGTTGTTGTGGTGCCATTAAGCCATCATCAAACAAACAACATATTGTTGGAGGGATATTTTTACCCCAAATTTCAGATTTGTGGTTGATCGATGTAACTTCGATTTTGGTAATACAAATTGACTGCAGTTACATTTTTAGGGCCTCAAAAAATGTCTTGAATTTTCCCTGATTTTGCACTTAAGGAGGAAAGTTTTGAATATTTTTTGCTGGGAATGGATTGTTAAATTGGCCCTGCCATTGGGGTTGGAACTAATGATAAATATGACTCTGAATTTTGATTTGCAAAAATATGATTTTTCTGCTCTACACCCCACCGTTTGATGAGTTTTTCCTCCTTGATTAAAAAAAATCAGAATCTTGCTTCATATGCGATGACGTCACTTCAGGGACTAAGTAAACAATGCATCGCTGACACATTTTGTGTGTGTACACCATTGAAGTTTTGCAACTAGTGTCAATTATTATCTTTCTTTGTTTTTTTAAATGTGAATATTTTCCAAGTAATTATTAATCAAAAACCCACAGCTTTGAGTAGGTGGAGGATTTAGTAATATAAATTCTCAAACTAAAAGTTGTTTATCAATAGTAAAGGGCAACAAAACAAGACGATTCTGGACGTGTTTTGTGCACTTGACATGAACCGAGTTTTCGGGGCTTATCGGGTACAGTGTCATATTCAGCTCACACCAGATTGTTACCCGTATTCTGTTCGATTTAAACAGTAGCTTGACAGCAATGCTCTGACATGAAATTTTTACTGTTTTGTGAGTTAAAAATTCATATGAGAGAAACAGAAGAAAAAGAAACATAGGATAAGACTCAGTAATATTCAACTCATAACCTCTCGCTCAAAAGACAATGCCGTAAACGACTGGGCCACTTAATAACTTGTAAGCTTATATGATTTATTTAATATATAGTGTGGAATATGATCAAAGGAAAAAAAATTGATAAATTAGAACTGAATTGTAAATATTGTGTCCATATGCCATGCCGTCGCTTTAGCATATCAAAACTTTAAAAATAAACTAACAAAATTTTCACAATTTCTTCAAAAACTTTTAATTCAAGTGCAAAAATGCAAACGGAATTGCATGAATGAACTATTCAAGCGACAAAGACTTGAAAAATAAAACTATATTTCCATTTGACGTAAAAATAGAGGTAGATGTTGTTGCAAGCACTTCAAATTTGATTGTTTAGCAAAATATTACTAGCGAAACAGTAAGAATTCCATGCCGACTATGCAGGCTTAGTACTGTAGGACAGTGTAAGGCTTGTAAACCTGATATCCCTCTTTCTTATCTGCAAGCGGTTCAAATTGAAAAGTTTCAAACGACATCCCCTTTATTATGAGAATGTTTGTCATTTATTTCCAAGTCATTTTTATCATAGCTTGAACTTGAAAATTCCCTGGGCATGAAACTCTTAAAAATGGCAAGATAAATTCCTTAGAAATACACAATCTGCAAGTGCAGAATTTCTGAAATATAGGCCACACTTAAAACGACTAGGCTAAGCCTAAAACTTAATTGTGGTTCAGTAACCTCTCGGGCCGTATCAGTACCAAAATTTTGATCACTACCTATTTATGTGCAAATATAAAATTGCAATTTTGGGGATTTAATTAAACAATTTTCCATGCAGTTGAGATAGAGAATTGGAAATTTAAAGTTTCAAGATATCTCTCACTTTCATGATTTAGAACTAAAAAACATGGAATGATGTATTGTAAATAGATTAAGGTGGCATATACCCTTGAAATTTTAATTCATTAGTTTTGCCCCTAATTTTTTGTCATTGAGGGTTTTCCTAATATTTTTTGTTGTAAATAGTAAAAGTAAGGTCGGCAATTTAAACTGTTAATTTTTTCAGTTGTCTAATTAGCATATCATGTGACCACGAAAAAAATAAAGAAATACATAAGAAATTCAAATAATCTCTCATATCTCTTTCAGACTTAGTTGAATCTTTTTTTAAACTTCACATGCATGTTTATAGGGTTACTAGCTATAGTTTGTTCTACAGTCTTGTTAAAATCATGTATGCCTAATTAATTATGCAAATTAATCTAGCTGGGATGATGAAATTCAATAGTTATAAGCTCGTTAACCTTAATATTTCTTAAAGTATAAAACTGATAAAGGTTTTTTTAGAACAAACCAATGGCATGTATGTAATGCATATTTTCACCACATTTGAAGGCAGTAGCATGTTTAGTTTTCAACTTACGAAATTAATAAGCAATGATATATGGGAAAATCATCATTTTGCGGAAATCGCGTTTAAAGATTTACGCAAAATTTGGTACAGTTATAATGTTATATCTATTGGTGAAAAAGGAATTTCATGATTACTTTCAAAATTGTAAATGTCCTGCATTCCTCAATAACCTCCTGGTACATAGATCTCCCCTTCCTTCTTTAGGAACATTCCACTTTTACATGAGGGGGGTTTAAAGTTAAAGAATTGGAAGTTTGCTGGTAAAATAAGGAAGAAATTGCTGTTATTTCATATCCGTAACCATGGTAATGGAAAGTAAACAAAGCTCCATATTTTAAGATAGTAATTTCTAATTATCAAATAAAAGGATTTAAAAGCATTTTTCAAGATTTTTTTTTTTAGAAGAATGAAAAAGGAGTACTTAAAGATGCATAATCAGCCAAAAAAATACAAAGTGTTTTTTGTGTGTGTCAAGGGTATATGCCACCTTAAGTTATAAAATATCACAAGTATAAGATAGTTCTGTTAATGTGAACAGAGCCAAATAAAATAATTTTGCAGATTGAGCTCAAAAAGTGTGTTTGTCTTGATTCTCATAGGACACAGAGAAATTTTGCTTTACTTTGTCCTAAAGCTTTTAAAATTGTAGATAATCTATTGTTTCACCATTTGTTTTAGATAAAAATAAGACAGTTAATGATTTTTTTAATTTTATTGGAATGATGTATCCAGGGCCTACATATTACTATGCAATAGGAAGAACTGTAATTTCTTTCTTTAATGTTCCTCTATGAAATAAATGGAAACAAAAATTCATAGGAATATTACTTTAAAATCTATTAAGTTTGACTTTTTTGAAAGTTTTGTGCTTGGAATAAATTTGAATGGTAATAATGTTGCAATTTTTAAGAGTGTCATGGCCAGAGATGCAAGAGGATTTTAAAAAGAAGCAAAACACTGCAAAGTTTGAGCAAGAGCTTCTATGGTTGTCATTTCAAGTGTGTTCTATAAGATAATGTAAAACACAAATTGTTTCTTAGAATATCACTAGTACTGAGTTCATTCAAATGAAACACTCCAAGGTCACTTTTCAACACACTGGGGAGAAAATCTTTAAAATATAATGACTCCAAAACGGAAAACGATATCAACATAGCTTTTTACATATGAAAATTCACGGCAATATTCATTTAAACAAGTTTCTTGGAACATGAACTCCAGATTAATGTTATTTAATTTTGTTGTACATTGAACTACATGCAGACCTTTCAAAGTACATACATAGTTACACACTAGTACACATATACAGTACAGTGTTTTTCTTCAGTAAAATGGTGTCTCAAATGTCTTTTTAAGTGTGCACAATTTATTTTATATTTTTTGTCAGTAGTCTTCATTGGCTCATTTTAAGCTGTATTTTCTTAGCTTATTCTTATAAACATTGTTTTCCCAACAGAACTGTACACCCCCCTATTTTATGGGCACAGAGGCCTGAGTACATTTTCCTTACAATAGAAGTTCCAGATGTAGAAAAGAAACCACAGATAACCTTGGAAGAACAAAAGTAAGTTTGATTCCTTTTGAAAATTAAACTTAGCCCCTTGATGTGTTTAGTTCACATTAGTATTGTCGATTTCCTGGTAGTCATGTAAGTCCAGGTATCCTGATCCCGGAATTGAACAATCCCGACAACATAAGGATTGGTAACTACTACCAAAAATCCCGCGAATGGTAAAAAGTGCGAAAAACTATTTCTCGGTTTAAAAAAAAATGCAACGTATGAGTAAATAAATGTGAAAAATCATGTTTCGTGTCTTCTTTTCTTAATTTCTCATGCAAACGCAACTTATTCTAACAAAATTCAAGTCAATTCGGCATTTGGCAAGCATCCAAGACGGTTGTCCCTTGTTCATCTGTGTAAACCTTTCAAATAGGGATGGTAAAAAAATACACAAGTTTCGTGGAGGTTTTAGATACCAAATGAAGACATTTTCATGTATCTGCACAAGTTGTCATGTATAGAAGGTTAGACCACACATTCCTTACAATCAAAACCCTCAAATAAAAGGGTAATTTCATTTTGGCTTTTTGATGCCAAAAGCAGTTCACTAATCAGCATCAACACACTTGCAAGTTGTAACACTAGGCCCGAGTTCATAAACAAGAATTCACATGGTATGAAATACCTCTCAAAATGATTCAAAAATCGACCTACCTCATGTCAATAAAAAATGTGAGCATTTGAGTTCCATCTTTATTTCTTCACAATAAAATTACCTCAAAAATAACTAATGCTGTGACGACATGGCTCTATTTCGTATTGATTATCGTGGAGAAAAATATTGTAATATATCGCGAAACTTTTTAAGGAAACTGACTCACAACACAAAAAAAACAACAACAAAAAAATCACTAACGTTATATAATCATGAAGTTACACATAACTCCATGATATGATGAATGCAAGAAAAAATGATTTGCAGATTTAGCAGGCGTCATGATCGCGTGACTATAACATTCATCATGCATCACGCACGTGTTTGGTAATTCAACCAACGTTACGTTTCATGATTATTTTGCACGTTTTTAATGGCCTAAACTTGACTTTTAGATTAAGTACCGTAACATTAGAATTGTAATGTACGCAGTAGCCTAGCCTAGTTGCGCAAAAATTTCTTAGTTGAGTAATAGTTTTTGGTATCGTGATATGTTGCGAGTGGCATATTTCATGTCGTAGGAAAAGAGATATCGTGATAATCGATATGTCATGACAGCGCTAGAAATAAGTCAAAAGCTTACTAAAAAATTGATACTGTCCAGAATCGCAAAGTCAAGTATTCAAAGTTACGTGATCGATCTAAGCAAAATGGCACCATTTGGAAACTTCGAGAATAAAAAATAAGAAATAATGAAATGGAGGGGGTACTTGGAAATCATTTTAAACTAGCATATAATTATGATCTAGCATGCTGAATGTATATTAAGTTCAGTAAGCAGAGGTTAGTTTACATTGTGAACATTTGTTCGGGAGTTTTTTGTAAGTTAAGGAATTATTTTTCGGTAGAAAATAGCATTTCATAGGCATTTTAAAGAATTTTCGATGCTCTTTGTAAGTATTGTGTAATTTATTAGAGTGTTTATCAAGGTTTTTTTCTTCATGTTTACATGTGAATTTGGCCTAGTGTAATGTAGTGGGAGTGCATCAAGTGATCACTGTATGTTTGTATCCCATTAGAGAAATCTCAGTAGTGGCAACACTACCGATAGTGATGAAGCAACACTACCGGTAGTACACAAATGTCACTACCGCACAACGCTAGTTTATAGACTTTCCTGGAATTTTGCTAGTTTTGTTTAAATTAATACAAGAAAATTGAAAGCATGATGAAATAACTCTTTAGGAGGAATCATTCATGGGCTTTGCACAATGTCCTCAAGGCATATAATGCATACTTATATTTGGGCTCAGCCAAGGACTAATCGATTCCATTTCACTGCAAAGCAGGCATGTGGCTTCAGCCCTAGATGAATGACTTATTGTGTACAGTGTAAGAATAGGTGATTGCTAGTAAGTGAACAGTGAAGACACTCTTGGGTTGGAAGGTATGGATTACCCCTGTGTTGTGTATGGTGTAACAATAGCTGGTTGCAAGTAAGTGAACTGTGAAGAGGCTCTCAGGTTGAAAGGTGTACATTACCCCTGTTTTTGAGAAAACCAAGGGTGTTGGTTGGAGGGGTCCAAGGGAAAAGAATCAAGATACATGTAAGTTTTTGCATATATTATGAAGAGCTTTGACCTAAATCTACATTACCACTACATTAACTCTACATTACCTGGACGTTAAATCTACATTATCTCTACATTACCTCTACATTAACGCTTAACTCTACATTACCTCTACGTCAACGCTTAACTCTACATTAACTCTACATTACTGCTATGCTAACTCTACATTACCTCTATGTTAAGTCTACATTACCTCTACGTTAACTCTACATTACCTCTACGTTAACACTACATTACCTCTACGTTAACTCTACATTACCTCTACGTTAACACTACATTACCTCTACGTTAACTCTACATTACCTCCATGTTAACTATATTACCTCTACATTAACTCTACATTACCTCTATGTTAACTCTATATTACCTCTACGTTAACTCTATATTACCTCTACGTTAACTCTACATTACCTCGTTACCTCTTCTATATTCATTCAAGTTGAAAATGGAAGCAATAGTTTTAAATTTTTCTCTTACATTAACTCTACAATACCTCTACATTGCCTCTTCATTACCTGTGTAGTCTATATCTATTGTTAACTAGTTAATCTGTTGTTGGTGGCATTACCTCTTCTATATTCATTCAAGTTGATGTAAATGGAAGCAATAGTTTTATTAATTTTTCTCTTATAATAGTTATGTTAGCACTAAGATTGTATTTTTACAAAATATTATATGTTTAGCTTTTATTTTGTGTGTTGCATTTTTGAAAGGAATTCCTCTTCCATTTTGATTTTGTTGGTGCCTGTGTAGTCTATATCTATTGTTGGTGACTGTCTAGTCTATATCTGTTGTTGGTGACTGTCTAGTCTGTATCTGTTGTTGGTGACGGTAGTCATTATCTATTGTTGGTGACTAGTCTATCTGTTGTTGGTGACTGTGTAGTCTATATCTGTTGTTGGTGACTAGTCTATATCTGTTGTTGGTGACTTGTGTTGTCTATACCTGTTGTTGGTGACTACTGTAGTCTATGTCTATATTTGTTGTTGGTGACTTGTGGAGTCTATATCTATCATTGGTGACTATAGTCTGTATCTGTTGTTGGTGACTAGTCTATATCTGTTGTTGGTGACTAGTCTATATCTATTGTTGGTGACTAGTCTATCTGTTGTTGGTGACTGTGTAGTCTATATCTGTTGTTAGTGACTTGTGTAGTCTATATCTGTTATTGGTGACTAGTCTGTACCTGTTGTTGGTGACTGTGTAGTCTATATCTGTTGTTGGTGACTAGTTTATATCTGTTGTTGGTGACTAGTCTATATCTGTTGTTGGTGACTGTAGTCTATATCTGTTGTTGGTGACTTGTGTAGTCTATATCTGTTATTGGTGACTAGTCTGTACCTGTTGTTAGTGACTGTAGTTTGTATCTGTTGTTGGTGACTAGTTTATATCTGTTGTTGGTGACTAGTCTATATCTGTTGTTGGTGACTGTAGTCTATGTTTGTTGTTGGTGACTAGTCTATATCTGTTGCTGGTGACTAGTCTGTATCTGTTGTTGGTGACTGTAGTCTATATCTGTTGTTGGTGACTAGTCTATATCTGTTGTTGGTGACTAGTCTATATCTGTTGTTGGTGACTAGTCTATATCTGTTTGACTAGTCTATATCTGTTGTTGATGACTAGTCTATATCTGTTGTTGGTGACGTGTAGTCAATATCTGCTGTTGATGACTAGTCTATATCTGCTGTTGGTGACTGTAGTCTATATCTGTTCGTAGTGACTAGTTTATATCTGTTGTTGGTGACTAGTCTATATCTGCTGTTGGTGACTAGTCTATATCTGTTGATGGTGACTAGTCTTATTTGGGAGCTGGTGAAGAAACATTTGTTTCAAAATTTATGTAGCTACTTTTGCCAGTTACTGAAGGGAAAATCCTTTATGCAGATTGCCAGCGTTCTTTGTGATCCTCTCACCAAGGAAGTTGGTGAAGAGGAGATACAGTAGCATCTTTGCCATCCGTCCTTTCCCATTCAGCTACTGTGAACAAAAGATTTTTGCCCTTGGAAAAGAATTCCAACTATTTATGTGTATAGCTGGGAAGAAAATTTGTATAATGGAGACTCACATTCAAAGGAACTTAACAACATTTGAATTCTTGACATGAATAGCAACTCTTTGAAAAATGATGGTAATAGCAACAAATCATGCCAGAATCAGTCAAAAAGTGTCTTTTTTACCACTTTTTGAATTGCAAAAACAAAGAAGAGTTGATTCTTACGAAAAGCCTTCTGATTTGTACCCCATCGTCATTAGCTGTTATAGACATTTCATCATTTTCACTGACTAAACTTACTTTTTATTTTAAAACATTACAGCTATAATGGATGGATGTATCTAGTGGAATTGGTGTACAGGGTTTCATATACAAATTAAAATCTAATTGATGAATATTCATTGTATAGGCGCATAAATTGAAACAAATTTATGTAATAATTGAAGGTTGATAGGGAAAATATGTTTTCTTTTAAGCCAAAATTGTTTTGGTACAAGCATTTATGCACCCAAGGTTGATAGGGAAAATATGTTTTCTTTTAAGCCAAAATTGTTTTGGTACAAGCATTTATGCACCCAAGCCTATGTGCATATTCTTGCTTATAGCCGTTAGGCCAATGTGCGCAATGAAAAAGAAAGGTGCAATTTTGAAAGAGTTGACATGGACATGTCATCAGAGAGCCTAATAAATTAGGGTACTTCCGAGTTTGATAACTTGAACTTTGAGTTAGTCGACAAAATTATAGTCGAAGGAACTTTGAAGTGTTTACATTTTATGCATGCGGTTGTTCGTGATGTTTGGTGGACAATATGATTTATTAAACTTGCTGATTGTTGTCTGGTGTACTTTGTTATAATTGGTATATTGACAAGAAAGGTTTGGCATGCCCATATTTAAGGAAGAGATACAAGATAAGAAAGCAGATTGTTTTTATAACAGCTCTTTACATTGAAGGCCTACATCATCCCCATTAAACTGCTGAATTGTTTTATCTTTATTTTATTTCTACAGGTTAATATTCCATGGAAAGGGTGGTCCTGAAGGCAAAACATATGAAATAAGCATGGATTTTTATGGCACATTATCTGCAAAGGTTGGTATTAGCTTTAATTTATTTTTAAAAAACAAACATACTTTTGAACAACTTTAAGTTCCAGATAAGTCTGTTATGGAAGTTCATGTGGTGCTAAGCTTAAACCTTTAACACTGTGCATAAAGTGCATGTGTACCTGGAAGAAAAGAGGGGAGGGGGGAAGTGCCAAAATGTACTGGTTGGGGATGCAGGGATATGGAGTACAGTTACTGCTCGTATACGAACACAATTAGACTGCTATTTAATACTCCTGAAGATAAATTGTGTTGATACTTAAATACAGATAGCCTTCATTCTTACATGCATTCAGTGTTCATGGTTGCTGTGTGTGGAACCACATAAATGCACAGTACTAAGTTTTTCTTGTACTTGACTGCATGAGAGGGGGAGGAGGGTGTCAAAAATATCTAGTTTTGATTCATACGCACCTAAGGGTGGCCACTATCAAACTTACCTTTCTTTTTCTTTTTGAATATTTTAATTTTCTATTGTTTCTCTGTTGTTTCTTACACAGGATTCGAAATTTGCTGTCAAAGATAGATATGTAGAATTTGTTTTAAAAAAGAAAGAATTTGGTCCGTACTGGCCAAGACTGCTGAAAGTGACAACAAAGGTGAGTGAAGATGACAAGAAAACTTTCTCGCATATTGTCTAAGAAAAATACAACTCTATCGTTGTCTTAGATATGAAGTCTGAAAAGGCATGTAGAATTTTGTGACAACCTTTGATACTTGTAAAGATAACTGCAGTGGATAATCTGAGCCATTACCCTTGTCTGTCATAGATGCCAGAGGACAGCAAGAGAACGGGAATGGCATAGAAATAGTTCAGAAGCTTCATGTGTGTATTGTAGAATTCAGGGTTCCTGGATGACACAGCTGTCCCTTCTGTCCCTTTTCCGTGGGATAATGAACAGTTAGGTGACGTAGGCTCCTTTAAGGGGCAATATGATATCCGAGTCTGGGGGACCTAAAATAGGTAAATTTTCTTGGAAAAGTAACACAGCCCTAGCTATGATGAATTCATATTTACAATATCTGTTTGTCATGGGATAATGTACAATGCAAATAAGGGGTGTGTCCCCTCTCGTTCAAGCACGTTGCGGAAAAAAAGAAGTGAAATACATTATTTTGATTGGTTAAAGGTCTGTGGATGTGCAGATACAACAATAGCTAAGTTGCTTTAAAACTATTCAATTTACTAAACATTTCATCAAAATGATTAAATCTTGACTATCAATAGATTTTTGGCCCAATATGAAATAGACATGTCATAGCTAACATTGGAGATGATGGATGAACTGCTAACATATTAAAGGATTAGTTGAGGGTCCATCTCGTATGAAAGAGGACTTCAAATGAAACAAAATGGGGAAGAAAGCATTCAAAAATCTTATTTCGTTAAGGAGATATTTAAGTTTAAAGTTTGGTTTAATTTGTGAAGAAACGACTGAAATCAGACTAGTTGTAACTTCACAACCTCAGATTCCTCAAAGTCTTTGTGTATTCTATCATATTTTGTGCTGCGATTTTGTGCCTTAAAAACCATAGGATATGTCAACAAATGTAGTTAAACTGAATCTATAAGTATTTATAATATACCACCTGAAGAAAGTTAAAGGGAAAATAATTCAAATAGTGAAAAAATTAAGTATACTTTCTTTAAAATACATTAACAATTGCTAAGAATGTGAGGATGAAGACACCAACTTTCCATAGTAGACACTACACCAGTCATTTCTGCACAGATAAGACAGAGCTTTAATCTTTAATATCTCCCTAACGGAATAAGATTTTTGAACAGTTTCTTCACCATAATTGTTTCTTTTGAAGTCCTCTTTCATATCGGGTTTTACATGCTTGACCACTGAACTAATCCTTTATATGTATTAGAAATAACCGTATGAAGATTAACAAAGAGAGTGGTCATTTCTCTTCTCTTTAAAGCAACATTGGCTGAAAATAGATTTTCACAGATGGAAAGATGAGGAGGATTCAGAGCAGGAGGAGGATTCCAGGGATCTTGATCAGGTAACTTGCTCCTCTGGCTGTTTTGGTTGATTTGTCTTCATCAACTTATCAGTGAAGGACTAGTAGCATTATAGGCAATGTTAGTCAGATGGTTTTTAACTTATGTCATCAGTTAAGTACCTCTCCATGTTCTAAATCCATTGTCTTAATCCTTTGCAATGTAAGTTATGAGAGAAAACAGGTGATTAGCTTAGTTATTCCTCAGCTAAAATTTTGTTCCTCCAACCTCATTCTTTATCTGTTCCAGGCAATCCTTAAATTCCTCACTTGTTCCAGACAACCCCAATATGTATGTTCTAGATAAATCCATAATTCCCTCTTATTCCCAGGAACCCCAAATTCTTGCGGTTTCACACAATGCTAAAAATTCCCTCTCCAGTTCTAGATGAAGCCAGAATTGCCTCACCTGTTATAGGCAAAAACAAAATTCCCTCCTATTCTAGCCTAAAGCCAATATGCCTTCCCCTGTTTTTAGACAGGTTAAAATCCATTCGTGGTTCTAGATAAAGCCAAAATCCCATCCCCTGATCTAGGCAAAGCCTAAATTCTTTCTCGTTTTAGACAAAGCCAAAATTCCCTTATCTGTCCTAGACAAAGCCAAAATTCCTTCCCAGACCCTGAAAACCAAAAAATAGTTTGTCTCTTCTTTCATGTGAATGGATAATGATTCCAACATGAAATTCCTCTATTGCCCTCTGTGATACCTTGTTTACTACCAGACAGACTTAAAACACACAATGTTTTGATCATGCCTGGGATGGCAAAGATGATTCATTTTTGCTCTAGCTTAGTTATTCTACATGAAAAAGTGTGAAAGTGTCTAAAGATTATAAACTCTACATTGTTATGTGAATTTGTTATTTCAGATTAGGAACACTCTCACCTCGTATGTAAATTTGTTTTATTTTTAAATTGTCTGCCATATAAGTTTAAAAAGAGCAGCAGATTTTGGCAAAGAAATTTTAGTAATGGCCATACCATCTTTGAAAGTGCCAAACTGGTCATTGTTTGACTGGATTATAGGAAAGTGTTACACATCTGAAGATGTCAGATTTGAAATAGGAGCTATTCTAGAGTGTGACTTGGTGTGTAACCTTTGCAGGAGTCTGATATATATTTGCTTTTGTGTAATACTGTCTTGATATGAAACATGTGTTTCCATAAATAGTCAAGTTGATGATTTCTTGTTTGTTTCTTGTTCTGACAGATGTTAAAACAAATGGGGGGAATGAATAACATGCCAGATATGAACGATCTTAACTTGGGGGGTGATGACGCTGATGATGAGGATGAAGACAGTGATGATGAAGGTAAGTCATAGGGCAGGATTGAGAGATACTTTAATTAGTATTCCAACGATTACATTCTGCCGATTACTGATCACAATTTGTCATAATGGGCCAATCCAATTCCGATTATATATTCTGAAAATTCTGAGTGAATTTCAAACTACTTAATGCTACACAAAGTGTTATTATGCTTTAATCTGCATTAGGCCAACACTTGTTTTGCAAGTTGTAAAACTGACCCAAAAATACACGGACAAAAAAAAATTGATTGTTGTGTTCACTACAAATAAATGCAAAGATTACCTGAATAATTGTGTAAAATAGGAAGAAAGTTTGCAAAATAAACAAACCAAGATGTTTCAAAGTTGCTGAGATTTCAGCATTCTTTGCAAACATTGCGGCCGTTGGACAGGAAAAGCATTTTCTTGTTAGGGTCACACTTTTTAAATTTGTATGGTATGGACAGGGTCAGAAAGATTAAAAACATTTCAAAATGCTTGTAAGACATGGCAAATTTACTTGCTGATATTTTATTTCTGCATTTGTTGAAAAGACGTTAGAACCATGGATCTAATGGATAATTTGAAGACTTAATCAGGGGTCGAATCTGCCGCTGTTCCAAGAACAGTGCTTTTTATGCCGGAACAGTGAATTTTAAAAAGTGTATGTGTCCAACAAGATTATCAAAAAACGAATTTTTTTTTCCAGAAAGGAAAAAGCTTTTCCCACCTTGCCTGCTATTGTCAGCACAATTAATTGTAAATACACACATGCAAGGCTGCTTACATGTGTATGACTATGCAACTGGATGACACATCATGTACTGTACATGTTATACTAATAACTGACATACATATTTGCACATATTGACCAATAAAGTAGTTGTACATTAAGCCCATTTTGAAAAAAGGAATTCATTCTCTTATCGGCAAAAAGTTGGAACAGTGAAATCTGATCTGTGGAACAGTGGCAAAAAATTTAAATTTTGACCTCAGTGAAGATCGGCTCCTACTCAAGTTTTGTGACATACCTTACTTATTTTTGGGCTGGCCATCACTAATGGTTTTGTGGTGGTTATTGTATGGTTAGAACCAGTTCTGCAAAAATTTCAGAATTATTATTTTCTTAACACTTTGGGAGTCTGGGGGCTTAAATGAATAGAAATTTGGCCATTTAAAAAAAAAATGAAGAGCCTTAATTTCTCAGCTTTTCAGTCATAAGTTTTAGCGTTTGAAAAAATGAATATAAAGAAAGTAATAATGATCAGTTGAGCTGATGATTGTGATATATTTATGTGATATATATGATATGAATATAGATTTTTTAAATATATAAAGCAGTATGATAAGGACACAATGTTTGTTGTCAGAGTATTACACAGAGTAACCTCTTGCAAACAGAATGTTAACTCTTCATTTTGAAATAGTCCTAATGATTAAGTTTCAAGAAATTTGTACAGCGTAACAGGTTCAATGTGATGTATAAGATTTTGTATTCACACACATTAGTTTAGGAGCCAATAATATATCACTCCCCAACAAAATTATTGGAGGTCCCACTTCTCTCACCAAGATTGCTCCCTCTGTATACAATTACACTGAAAGTGCTAGTTAATACCCCTTTCATTGCTGAAAACAAAATTATAAAAATGAATCTGAAGTGAGTTCAAGCTTGTGTCTCAGTTTGTAGGTTTATGTTGTTGTCTTGGAAAAATATTGATGTGAAAATTCAAACAACTGAACCTACATTCTCTTTGTTCTTCTTATAGCAATGCCAGACTTGGAGAAGTAGCAGTGTATTCACCCATGTAGAACTTTCACAAGCCATTATATGTGGGGTGCACAATTTTTGGAGCAGTTTATTCCATGGAGATTGAATCTTTTTACTGAAACAAAAGTTTGACCGTGATACTTTTACGACTACTAAACAGTTCATGTACATCATCAATTCAAATGATTGATTGTTTTGCCATTTTTGTTCTTTTCGATACCGTACCTCTCCTAGCAATAATGTCTTAGTTTATACATGCAGGTTTTATTTCTCCTTGTCATTATTATTTGTTTGCATTAGTTTGCTCTTTTCTTGCATTACACAGAAAACTAAAAGCTCTCCTGTCTCGCAAAAATGGTTACCTGTGAAAATTGGTAACATTTGACAGCATATGATTTTTTAGCCCTTCTGCTTCAATTCTCTTCTGTTGTAAGTTAGTGTATCATTAGTGTTAGTTAATTTAGTCCATTTGTGGATGCCATTCAAACCCCTGAATCAAGTAGTTTCAAAATTTACACTTGCACTTAGTAGTATTGTTCACATCCAGGAGGATGAATGATCAGTCTGTGTGTTGCAACATTGAAAACCAGTTAAGATCTCTTTATCCACTGGCCTGAGAGAGGGGAAAGTGATGTACATTTGTAACAAAGTTTTGTCTGCATCGTGTAGTGTTGTAAAGGTTTATTTTCATTTAATTTGTCGATGGTGTATGTGCATGCCATACAAGTAGGTAAATTCATTTGCCACTTTTCGTTCCTCAATTAACAAAGGGAATTATTTGGTATATGTCTTCTCCCATTCAATTTTTTTTTTTTTTACGTTCTGTAAAAGATATTAATGGTAATTTAAGACTTGTCATAGATCTTGCTGTGTAATTAAATCATTGTAGATATGTGTATCTCTTTCCAATTAAAATATGCAAGAGGATCTGGTTTGCAACCCTTAGCAATTTCAGGGTCTTTTTTACACTACCTGCTGTCAAAGTCACTAGTCAGGGATTTTTAATCGTTGACAAAGTGAGGAAGCTCAGTTTGATTTAAAGATGCAAAATGTCAACGGTTTTGCTTTTTCTGTATTATGTTTTTTTGATGTTCAGCATTCCAGGCCATGATTGCTCTTTAAGAATTTTGCCAATGTCATTGAGGTGGGGGTCCTGAAAGCTTCATTTCAGTGTTACTGCATTTTATATTCCATCATGTCTGTATCCATTTATTTCAATAATTGTATATGTATGAAATGTTTTCATTTCAAAGATTTGTGTACAGTGGGTTTGATCTGTCATAAATGTTTGTCTAAATTTTTGCTTTCTTTGCCCAAGCAATGCTTTATAGTGTGTGGTGAAAATCTCAAGTTTTTTAGATTTTGATTGAAAATTCACAGATTCTACTAAGGTATGAGCCATTACATAACAGATAAAAGATTTTGGTTCTTAACAGACGGGAGACATAAGAAATGAAACATCTGCCACATATTGGAGATAGCATGTTAACCCACACTTAATATTCTCCCTTCAAGCTTGCAAAATGTCATCACATGAGCAGTAACAATAGAAGATGTGACATTTTTCTCAGAGACCGCTTCAGTCAGTACCATATGAGTTGTGAATTGGATTATTTAGTCAATGTTTTCTAGTTAAATAAAAACAATGTTTTATCATAGTAAATAGTAGGTTTGACCTTTTGAGTAATAATTATTTTAGCTTTTAGAGGCAGATCAGTTGGTCTTGAAATAAAAAACACAAAATTAAAATTGATGTAGGTTCCTGTTAATGATAGGAAGCAATTCAAAAATTATTTCTGGCAGAATTGAATCTAATAAGCAGTGAGACTGTCCCAATCATGTTCGTTCTGCTAAATATTTAAGATTCTAGATTGCTTGAATATTTATATATTGCAAAGTAGATTTAAACTAGTATTCTATTTTGAAGTCTGGTTAAGAATAAATATGCTAGTGCAGAGTAGAATTATGTCCCCATTGAATAGATAAAAAGGTGAAAAATGTACCTTAAGATGAAATAGAAATGTCAAATCTAGGGATTTTTGGATACAGTTATAAATGAAATATATTCTCAACTATAAGATGTGACCCAAAGATCATATGAGAAAAACAATTGTTTCTGACCTTTTTATACCAATGTTTTATCATAAGTTTTCACATTCTTAATTACTGTTCTCTTCTGATGAATCTTTTGTGCAGTATAAAACTTTGCATTGATAGCTTTTATTTCAAAATGAGGTCAGCGGAGGTACAAGTTCTGATAGATGTTGTCAATGCAGACATGTAATAAAGCAATCTGTTATAATCGATTCTATTGTATCTTCTTATCTTTCTTTTTATTTCAATTCTGCCCCTAAATTATGAAAGAGCATCATTCAGATTGGGAGTTGTGTGTATAAATGATAGAGATGTTTTTCCCGTAAAATTTTATTTTACATTCCAAATTTCAGCGTACACTCATAGATTTGTAGGTCGGGATACATCATTTTTACAACGTTGAATGTTATTTTATGTAACATATTTGATTTGGCCACTTCTCTGATCTTCCCCCTTATACTTACTAAGATAAAAACTTCATTCTGATTCCCCAGTCACAAGCTTGAGCAACAAACTATTGTACTCAAAAAAAAAAAAAAAAAAAAATTGAGACCTTTGAAATTATGTGTACCTGAATTACATACACATAAGAGACTAGGTTTATACTTTATACAAACACCCTGAAAACTATTATAAGACCTTTAACTTCATAAACTTCTTGGTTGTGGCATTGAAAGTGCGCCCTTCTGGAGGTTACCCTCCCCTTTTGTATCCTTGGCATCTTCCTCCAGGTAAATATATCAATTATCACCTTATTGCGAGTTGATTTGTTAATACCCCTTTTCGTTTCCTTGGCATCTTCTTCGAGGTAAATATATCAATTATCACCTTATTGCGAGTTGATTTGTTAATTTGATCAATCAGTGAGCTGTATATATTGAAGCGGTGAAGATGATTTGTTCCATGGCCTTTGTTCCCTGGTCTTTTTTTCCCTGGAACATTGGGTATCTGTTTCCCCGCCCCCTCACCTCCACTTACCTAGCAAACATTTTTTTTTTTTTAATGAGGAAGACTTGGCTATGTAAGAGTTACATAACTTATAAGATATTGTAATTCTTCACACTCATTTACTTCCTTCACTACACGACAAAAGCTGCGACTTCTTACGGGTCCTTGTGTGCTGATGAGGGGTGATCATTGCAAGCATTGTCTTAATGAGAGAGGTGCTGTGGCTCAGTGGTTAAGGAGTCCTGCTTGTATTCGAGAGGTACCGAGTTTGATTCCCGTCATGAGAGCTACATTGTGTCCTTTAGCAAGACACTACTTGCTTCAGGCCACTCGGCTGTAAAATTAGCACCTGCGATGGACTAGCGTCCCGTCCAGGGGAGTCGTGTACTCTCATCCGCTTGCACCATGGAAACTGGGGATAAGCACCACCCGAATGATCCTAATGGCTCAGATGGTTTTAACTTAGCTTATTGAGGCATTATAAGGATGGCGGAACCAAGGGCCTGCATTTCCCCTTGCCCTATTAGAGAAAAGGGGCAGACCGGAAGAGGCGTAGCTTGACTTCGAGAAAAATCCCTCGCCCCCACACCCCACCCCACCACTGGCGTCAACATAGATTTTTACTTTGGATTCAGCACTGAAGAGCCAATTATGACACTTTGTAATACTGTGTACCCACTTAAGGTTCCCTTACAAGGTCAAGGGTCGAAGCCTTAGTTGGGGTTCAGGAAGGAAGTTCAAATGATTGATTTATTAAAAGAAGACAATTTTGAATTCTAATGTTAAAATATGCATGGATACGCATTTGGATTACCACTTCCACTAAACATTCAGAGTGGAAATTTCTCATTCACATTAAGAAAATTGTGGGGCTAATGAGCGAAGCCTTGGAAGCAGTCCGGGGGTAGGGGAAACCCTGGAAGCTTTGAAGATTTCTTGATTTTGATTCCCTAAAATAGTTTAAAATCAACACAAAGTTCCAAAATGTAAGTGATGAATAGAGGACAATTTCGAATAATAATGTTAAAATCTACTCCAATATGCATTTGGTTTACAATTTCTCAACATGCAGAGGAGAAATTACCCCTAAAAATTTGGGCAAAATTGTGGGCCTCACGGGTGAAGCTTTGGTAGGAGGTGAAGTCCCGGAAGATTTCTTGCTTTTGTTGCCTGAATTTTTTTAAATGCAAGTGATGAACAGTGGCAATTTCAAATGATAATGTTGAAATCTACTCGGTTAAGCAACTGGGTTAGCATTTCTAACAGTCAGAAGAAAAATTTTCCCTAAATTAAGAAAAGTCTGGCAAAATTGTAGGGTTCATCTGTTTGTGTGCAAAGCCCTGATCTGAAGATTTCCTGATTTTCGTAGTCCTAAAATGGTTTAAAATTAATACTAAGACACAAAATGTAAATAAAAAATCGTGATGTCATGGGGCGAAGCAAGGGTAGGGAAGAAGTCTTGCTTAAGGGACATTGAAAAAGATCCAGGAGCGAAGCCCCGGAAGCTCTGAAGATTTCCTGTCTTTGATGCCCCAAAATGGCTGAAAGTCAACATAAACTGAAAAAGTTCGGACAATTTAAGTGATATAATAAGAAGACAATTTTAAATTCTCATGTTAAAATCTAGTCGGAGAAGCGTTATAGGGTTACTATTTCTAAACCGGTAAAAGATCAATTTCCCCTCAAAATTGAGAAAATGCTGGCAAAATTGTGGAGCTCATGGGTGAAACCTGCACTGAAGATTTCTTTATTTTTCATTTGTATGTCCCAGCTGCCCAACCCGAGCCCAAGCAGCATCATGCCGAGGCGAGTGGAAATGATTCTGATATCTAGACGATTCAGGCATGATTTTAAATATCTCTTTGATATAAAGAGTACAGCCAACATTTGAAATCTCTTTCCAAATAAGTGCCCAAGTATGATATTGTCAGCTTCATGCCGAGTTGACGGTCGGAAGGAAATTGTTTGGATATCTAACCCAGTCGGGTGTGATTGAGACATATCTCTGATTTAAACCGACATCTCTGCCCGACTAAGCGACTAAGTATGATATGATGATGTTGTCAGCATCATGTCGAGTTAGCTGAGTAAGGCGTTACTGAGAAATACATCCGACATCCTACATCTCTGCCCAACTAAACCCAGTGTCCGGCCAACTACTATGGGAGAGGGGAGGGGGTCGTACGGCCATGAAGATAACTATGATATTATCCAGAAGATGGCCTTCCGAAAACATTAAATCTTGGGGATTGGTTTCGGAAATTTGTATGGTTGTCCCGCCCCCTCCCTCTCTGTTTCTTCTCCGCCTTCCTCTGCAACAAAGTAACTACGCCACTGTCTGACCTGATTGGTACTCCCAGTTCATGAGATTAGATACAAATTTAAGGACAATGACAGCGGCGGTGATCCTTCTGCTGGGAGCTCATTACTTTAATGTGTCCAACTATCTTAAGCTAATGTTGCGGGAAATAATATTTTTTGGTCAACTAATTTTTAGGACAAAACTCTGAGGGATATTTTAAAGCTTTTTGTGTAGACGTAATCGACTAATTTTCCATAGAGTTAATTTTGTCATGACATAGGCCTAATACGTTTAAAACTATTCTTTTTAATAACGTGTTCAATTCAGATGAGCAGAAACACTAAAGAAATATGAAATCATATCTTCGTGTAAACCAATTAAATACATGAATTCTTCCTGTCTGATATTTTATCCCAAGACGTAAAAAATGAAATAAAATCAGAAATGTGAAATCAGATCAATGGTAGATTGTCTTGAGAGTATTTCGTCATTATCACTATTGTTATCTCATCACCCACGTATACATATATGTAGGGATGAGATATTGTAGTCAATTTGCTGTTTAAGCAAATAACTGCCTATACCTCCTACACTACATGGTCACCTCCTTGATATTAGGGGGCTGTTGGGCCCACCACTGGGTCTCATATGATGACCTCATATGAGGGGCTAGGTGTAATAAGTTTTTGGAATGGTACAAAATTTGGTGAGTTTTGCGTCTGTGCGTGTGGGTGTGTGCATTGCGTGCGTATGCAACAATCAACTTTGTGTCGCTTATAACTCAAAAACTGAACCAAACACATGATCCAAAATTGGTGGACTGGTACCCCTGGCCCGGAACTTTTGTCTCCAAGGCTTTGGGATACAAAGGTCACAAGTCAAATGAAACAAGTTTTTGGTGATGACTGTAACTTTTGAAGGAATTACTTGGTATGTTTACAAATTGTATAGGTGGGTAGCGTTTAACATTCTAACAACAATTGCAAATAATTGGAGCTCAAATATTCATGGGTCAAAGGTCAAATAAGTGCACCATTTCAGACTAAAAAAATATAAGACCTTTAAATTGAAAAAAAAAAATCTTTACCTATTTCCAGTATAAATTATGTACAATTTATAAATAGGAAAATACAATAATATAACAATATACAATACAAAAAATAATAATATTGATAATAATAATAATAAATAAAAAGTAAACGAAAGGAAATAATGTAGAAAATGAGACTATAAGACGGTTAAAAATATGAAAATGAATACAAAATAATTACTTAGAAAGGGTTATAATAAGGGGTCTAAAATACCAAAATGTATAAAAACTGCAGCTTTATATACAAATGAATTAAAAAAATATAAAATATACCCTATGTTGCACCATAATATCGTGGAACATGCATTTGTGTCCTGTAGACTCTTGGGGTCAAAAGATTAAAGGTCACAGAGCTATTGACCACTTTTCTCCATTTCCCCCTATATTTATGGAATTGTAAGTGTGACGTGAGCATGAATGGATACGATAAATGTGAACAATTTCAGAAGTTGTTTCAGTAATTAGGGTCAAGGGTCAGAGGTCAAATATGTGATTTTAGGGGTGATTATGTACTATTTTGTACATTTTTGTGCCACTTCAAATTCCGAAAGTGCAAGACCTATACCAATCTTAAGTTTGCATCATGATACTGTGCTACATGAACTTGTGTCCTGTTAACTCTGGGGTCAAAAGTTTAAAGGTCACAGAACCAGTGATCCTTTTAACCATTTCCCCACATATTTTTGGAAATGTACCCTATGTTGTACCATGATATCGTGGTACATGCATGTAAGAATGATCTGAGCGTGGGTGGTGTCATATAGTAGGGTAAGATAAATGCCAAACAAATTTCAGATGTTGTTTTGGTGATTAAGGTCAAAGGTCAAATATGCGATTTTATGGGGTAATTATGTAATACAATTTAGTACCGCATTAAACTCCACTTAAAAGAGCAGGATCTGTACCAACCCTATGTTGTACCAGGATACCTTGGTACATGAACTTGTGTCCTGTAAATCTGGGGTCAAGTGGTCAAATGCCACAGAACTAGTGACCGCTTTAAGTCATTCCCCCCCCTCCTTATATATTTGGAATGGTAATTAACGGAATTTTTAAAGTCTAAAAGTGGCAAGACCTATACCAACCTTGTTTTAATATGATACCTTGGCACATGAAATTGTGTCCCGTAGACTCTGGGGTCACAAGGTCAAAAAGTCACAGAGCTAAAGTGACCCTGTTAGCCATTTCCCCCACTATCAGCAACTCCATGGATTGCTTTCTTGTTTTGAAAGTAACATTGTGTCCATATTTTAAGAAATCACCCTACTGCCCTATCCTCTCACCCGTCCTGGAACAGATACGATATCTCTTTTGCTGGTGGGTAATTTTGATGTAACATGTATATACCGACCTATAAAATTGTCAACTTGATACCTTCATTCAAAGTTAGACATGAAATTCAATTCTAGAACGCCTGTTCTGCATTCTCCTGTTTCTGTAACAGTTGTAATTCAATACTAAAATTGATCATTTTAAGTTCCATTTACTTTTCCATATGCATATGTTTAAATCTATACTATCCTCACATATTTAGTCATTATGTTTTTTCAGTAAATGATTGAGAGACTGAGGGATGTAAGACACTAAAGACGGATACCGATTTATGGAGGTACCGTAACTAGACTGTTGTTGGGTTGTGTAATCAGACCGGCACATGGGCGTTACTAGACTTCGACCTTAGGGGGAGGGGGGTGTAAGACACAATTTGCACTTACCCGACTTATCTATAAACGATATACATGTGTTTACAATCACACAGTATAGAACAATTAGGACAGATCTCCCCCCTCCCAAGCAGTAACATCACCAGAAAGTTTGGCTTAGGAGGAGGGGGTGGACAGTACTAAAATACCAAACACAGAACTACCAACCATCGTATCTCACCATGTAATAGATTTTCCTGGGAAACTTCTGAACTTTCAACCAATAAGAGTGAGTTTTAACTTTTCCTCTTATCAAAAATGAATTATAAACCTGATTTCATTTTTGACATTCATGTCATCTCCTTCCCAATTAATTTATACATGGGAGAAAAAAGAAGCTGGATATCTAGTAATTTTATCCGTTGCAGTTTGCTATGATACTTCCTGAATGACTTACAATACCATGTGCTGTCTAGCTGTGTAAGTTGGAAAACTGCCTCTGAAATCCTCAGGCTGGATCAAGAAAATTTAGATTTAAATAAAATCGTTAGCGTACAGGAGTCTTATTAATGGTGTGAAGGGTAGGGCTCTCTTACCCCTAGCTGGTGCCACCCCTGATCCCAGATTACCAAGGCCGTAATTCTCATTTGGAAAGTAAAGTAGGGAAGGTGTGGGGGGGGGGGGGGGGCTGCATCTATGTTAGATGTTAGTGAGTCTATAATGTGAGTTGGCGCCCTCATTACAATTTATTTGTAATTGTTAATGCATTTAAAAACAATTGATTTAACTTATTTGTGTTTGATTCTACAAATTGATACAGACCTTATAACTTAGATATCTCTTTTAACGGTTTGAAATGCTTACTTCACCAGTTTGTTTCTTTTGAGTTCCTCTTTCATATGAGATGAACTTGCGTGACCACTAAACTAATCCGTTAAAGGTATGTGTATAGTCCACTGACCTAATCTGTTACATGCATGGATAGATGATATATTGAAAGAGCGTTAATTATATTCTTAGAAGAACAGTCTTTCAATGGTGGCAATGACACGCATAGTTTTTAAGTTATGACTAATTAACCTTTGTAACAAATTCAGCCTTTGTACAGTTGTAAAGGTGATTACATGTATGTATGAACAGGGATAATCCTAACATTATTTAATGTGGTTTTCATGTTTTTCCAAAATTTAAAACATCAAAGGTTCTCAGGTTGCGTTCTACTGTTAAATCTGGATGAAGGTTATTAATATTCAATTTTCTGTTCACTGTAGCCAACTTCTCTCATTAAATACATTTTTGGAGACTGAAAAACAAAAAGTTAACAGAAGTAGTTTCTTATAGTCTGATATAGCATTATAGTTGTCCCATTCAGAGGTCACAAAATATCGCGTGTTTTATGCTAATCGGATATCTAAGTTTGAAAACGCTGTAAGATGGTTGATTTTAAACCAATTTTGATGAAGCATTTTGCTTTTTGCATGGTTTTCTGTATATTTTAAGCTCATGGTGTTGCTACCTCTAAGTTCATATGCATGTTTGTGGTCGGTTTATTGTGATATTTAGGAATATGCTGCATTACTTTTTTTCATTTCAATTATTATAACAGGGCACTTCATTCCTGCAACTCGAAAAAAGGAAAATGGGAACGCGACGTCCAACATTAGGTTTTTTTCCTCCGCCGTTCGTTAAATGGTCAGAACTGTTCGGGTACTTCAACATGCTTTGACATTCCAAGTGCTTATTATGTTTTTATATTTCAAACGGGCACTTTCTCAGAAAAAGGGGGTTGTTTGGTAATATTGTATTAAACATTTGTGCAATTTTGTATATAAATACATGAACTAAGACACACATAGAGAGAGGAGTGGGGAGGGCCTGGGGTGGGTGTCAGGGGCACATGATACAGAAGAGGCTCGTTTTAAAAGTTTGACAACATTTACACAAGCTTGTAGTAAATTATTGAAAACCTTTCTTTTAGACAACCCATATTTTTCAAAGAGTGACGATAAACCTAACCATGTACAAACGTAACAATAAAACATTAAATTTCCACAATATGTGTTTTCATGATTTTGTGTTTTGTATATGGTGTATTATAGCTCTTTTTGACATGGATTTTGAATTGTATAATACACCTTCTCACTACTGTACTATGCGTTGTGACATACTTTTTTCCCTTGGAGTGTCAATTTTCCGAGAGCTTCCGGAGGCTTCGTCTTTGCGCTCAAATTTACACCTTCAGTGTCACCTCAACTACACCACCATATATCTTGTCGGCTCATTTAAATTTGCCGCCCCTCCCCCTCCCCCAATATGAAAATCCTGGCTACGCCACTGGCGTATATTACGGTCAGAATGTTATCTGACTAACATGCGGTAGGCTTTCATGCTATAGAAGTAAATTACACAAAACCGCTACCTTCCTCAACATTGCCATTTGAGGAGAGGGGAGGGGGAGGGGAGAGGGGGGTTGTGAGTGGCATGCACTTATGAATTTATGTAAATGAGAAAATCAACACAAACTGACAAAATTGGGAAAATTTAAGTGATGATAAGAAAAATGTTTTTAATTCATTAAACTCGGATAACATTATCTGATAATATAGGGTTACCATTTCTAAACAGACAGAAGAGAAATTACTCCTGAAAATTCCGGGAAATTGTGCAGGCGTTCATGTTGAAGTCATGGTCTGAAGAGTTTTGGATTTTGATGCCCAAAAAGGCCTACAATTGGCACAAAAATCCAAAATTTAATTGATGAAAAAAATGGCATTTTAGATTATAGTGATCAAATCTTCTCACATAAGCATTTGGGTTACCAATTCTGAACACTGTCAAGCAAAGGAGAAATTTTCCTTGGAAATTGAGAAATTTCGGCCAAAATTGTTGAGTTCATGGCTTATAATCAACACAAAAATCCCAAATGTAATTGATGAAAAGAAGAACATTTTAAATTCTATAATGTTAAAATCTACTGAGATAAGCATTTGGGTTTTACCACTATTAGGCAGAGGAGAAATTTCCCCTGGAAATTGAGAATATTCGGCCAAAATTGTTGTGTTGAGTTCATGGCTTAAAATCAATACATAAATCCAAATTGTAATTGATAAATAGAAGAACATTTTAAATTCTATAATGTTAACATTTCTCAGATAAGTATTTAAGTTACCACTGTCAGGCAGAGGAAAATTTCCCCTGGAAATTGAGAAAATGTGGCCAAAATTGTTGGGATCATGGTTTAAAATCAACACAAAATTCCAAAATGTTGATGAAAGGAAGAACATTTTCAATTATAGTGTTAAAATCTACTGAAATAAGCATTTGGGTTACCATTTCTAAACAGGCCGGGGAGAAATTGAGAAAATTGTAAGGTTCATGGACGCAGCTCTGGTAGGGTCCAGGGGGCGAAGCCCGGGAGATTTCTGAAGATTTATAGTTTTTGATACCCCAAAATGGCCTATGATCATCGGGATCTAGATTTTAAACGCATGTGGGTGGGCATCTTTCATATACATCCCAGTTGCCCAACCCGAGCCCAATCAGCATCATATCGAGTCGAGCGGAGATAATTAGGATATGTAGACAATTCGGGCATGGTTGGCAGATTGGGATGTATCTCTGATTTAAACAGTACATCCGACATTTTACATCTCTGCCCGACTACAATCTTGGACAAAATTCATTGTGACACCCCCGTTCTCCCGTTCAATATTGATGAAATGAATGGAAAATGTATACAATTGCTTTCCATGACTCTGTATTTCCCTAGTGAAATATTGTCACAACATCAAAGAAGGAAAACGGGGAGAAGGGAGGGGGCTGAAACCAGCTGTACATAAATACTTGAAATAACATGCAACAGTTTTGCCCAAGATTGTAGGTGCCCAAGTAGGATGTTGTCAGCATTATGGTGTTGAGTCGGGAGGATATAATTATATCTAGAAGATTCGGGCATGGTTGAGATGTATCTCTGATTTAAATAGCACATCTGATATTTTAAATCTCTGCCCGACTAGGGACTAGGTGTCCAAGTATGATGTTTTTAGCATCACGATACCGACTGACCGAGCCCGGAGATGTTTGAGATGTATCTCTGGTTTAAACAGTATATCCGGCATTTAACATCTCTGCCCGACTAATTGCCCAATTATGATGTTGTCAGCATCATGCCGAGTCAACCGTTGGGAGGACATGATTCTAATATTTATCTAAGTCGGGCATGACCTGATGACTGATATAAGTACATCCGACATTACATCTCTGCCCGACTAAGATCAGTGTTCAGCCAACTCATCTATGAAATTATGCATTTTTAAAAGTATTTTGTCTTTTTGCGAAGAAACAAAAACACAAAGGTATAATTAGCTTTCCCCCACAATTTTTCCATACTGGGCAAAATTTTTTTCCCGACGAAATAGTCAAAATTGGAATTGCCCGATGATTTATTTTATAGAGGTGTAACCCCCTTTCCCCCTTAAGTTACGCCCCTTGACGGCAGGGATAGGTTAAACCTATCTTCCTCAGTCGAATAGTCTTGTCCCCAGCTATATTTTAAAGGATTAGTACACCAATCAAAATTTGATTATGTGACATCACAGATTTTTGCTTGTTTCTATCCAAATGAGAATGTCCATTGTTATATAGAATGAGCTTGCGTGATCACTTATATAATCCTTCTTAGAATTTTTACCTTAATATGTTCTTTGATCATAAATTGGTTTTTACATGACTTTGCCTGACGATGAGACAGTGGCCCTTATTGTGACGATGAACTTCTTGTTAAGTTAACCAAGGAGTTGTTATTTAAAATGTTTAAACGAATATTGCATTAAGATATCTCCCCACGGGGCTTATGCCCTCATACCTACCCTACCATAGCACCACCACTGGTGCGACGACGACGAGTGCCGCTGATCTTGAACTTTTAATGCATATTCTGTTCATACTAGATTTGCACAGACAGGAAGGGAGGGGACATACCCCATCTCCAATCGTCCCCGAAATAAGTATAGGCACGCACATGACCGTGCGAGGCGGGGAAGCGGCGCTGGGGGAGCTGCCGTCACCTTGTCGGCCGGGAACCGACCTTAGTCGGACAAGGATGTAAAATGTCACGGTCGGATGTACTGTTTAAATCAGTGATTTATTGGATTGATGCTCGCTTGACTCGGCTAGATATCGGGGTCATGCCCTTCCGACTCGGCATGACTGGCTGACTGGTAGGATATACCAGAGGGATTTTGCAAGAATAATTGTGATAGGAAAAATGGCTGAAAACTACCAGCACAATATGCAGGTAACAATTTTCAAGTAAATATTATCGTCTGAATTATTATGTATATTTTTTTTTATCAACGTTGTGTTTGATTTTAAGCCATTTTAGGATTTCCAAAGTAAAATTTTCAGCGCTTTCGGAGGATTGGCCCGCTTGGATCCAACAAGAGTTCTACCTCTACTATAGGCCACACCGGGGCCCTTAAGCTGGCCACGGGAACCCACGCCGTATACGCGTAGACAATACGTCTGCATTTTAGTGCCCCTATTTGATCACCTCGACTACTGCAGCATGTGCAGTATGGGACCCACCCTAAGCCAAAAACTGTGGTTGTTTACATGCATTGCAGTTGTTGTTTTTTCTTATTTTTTTTCGTGATAGCTTTGTGAGTCAAGTAAAAAGTCGCCACCCCTGAGTAAAATGGGCCCGTACGGTCATGCGCACTGCACGATCATTTCAAAAAACTGTTGTTTTATGTTTAACGGATTAGTTCAATGGGCAAGCACAATTAGTTACAAGTATCAGACTATTGTCTGATATGGTTGTTTCTACACAAATGATACCGAACTTTAAACTAATTAAATATCTCCTTATAACATAATCAGATTTTTGAATAAATGTTTCAACATTTTGTTTCTTTTAAGGTCCTTTTTCATATAAGATGGACTTGCTTATATATAAAAAGTTCATCCCGTACACGATACAATGCTTAGAAATATATTGTTTTTATTGGTCCGTAGTCTTGCAAATTTAGGCTTGCGTAACGTGCTGTTGGTCCAAAACAACAGTGCCATTTAGACAATATATGATGTTAAGGTAATTATATTTTCAATAAAAAATTAATCTGGGCAGATCAGTTTTTGAATCTTAAAAATAGCACTAATAATTTTATTTTTCCAAAATGGCTGACTTGAATTTGAACCATGCTATGGACAGATGGACATTTTCTGCGGTATTATGTAATTCTTCAATTGTGTGCTTATATTTCAGTTACTTAAAATGATGAGAAAGTCTAGTCCTGCTGGAATTTGATTTGAGGTATGAAAAAGCCTGAACAAATTGTTGGTCAGAATTTGTGTCACCCGTTAAAAAAATGTTTATAGACAATCAACAAACAAGATTTCTAAAACATGTAAAAGAAGATGCCACGGCCACCCAGTCATACATCACCTGATCACCACAAATTAGTAAAACAATTTACACATTTTGCCCGTAAATAAACTCTTTAAAAACTTACTCCTTTCCTTCCTTTCTTGGAAATGGATAATTAAGTTATTGCGTCATCTAGAACAGAACTGAACTTCATGTTAACCCAAATTATGAAAAACTGCAGTTCAACTTTTCAAGCGTGGACCGTGAAGTGATTGATACAGGTTGGCATTTCAATAAATGAATTCGAACTTGAGGAAATGCTCATGTCTTAATGGTTTGATAGTTCAAGTTTCTACACGTCTTATTCGTCCAGATGTCTTCTGCTGTCTGATCAACTCTTAGATGTTATCTTTGCTTTTGATAATCACGGACCGGATTTTCCTACATAATGTGTGACTGTGTGAGGGGGGAGGGGGAGGTGGTCACAAATTAAATTTGCCTACCAAAAGTGCCAAGATACAAAAAATCACCATATGAAAAATACAAATTCGGAATATGTGTGCATGGGCAGATGGGGAGGAATTGCACCTCGTAATCCTGCCTATGGCCATATTGGTCAGTTCGAAATGTTCGGTATACTGTGTTAGTTTGTTGCTATTGTTTGTGCGCATCAATTGGTACAATAAGTGGATGCAACGATGGCGTTGATGTATATGTGGAATAAATATTCACCCAATTCATTTTTTTGATTTATGAATTTCACCGTTTTCTAAATGAAGGATCAAAGAGACACCAGACGAAGTTCCTGTTTTATTTGGGGGGTATCACCACATCAAGGCAGATTTGCAATCTGGTTGAAGCAAGTTGACCTGTTGACTGCCTTTTAGACATCATTTTAACCACAGGAATAGCTCAAATCGCAGAGCCCCAACCAGGTTTTTTTTTTCTGTATCCGCCCTTTATACTACGCGCTCGCCGCTAAAGCATTCGACTTCAGTATAAATCATTGTCTGTTTTAGCCCCCCCCCCCTCCCCCTTCAATATTTTTTTTGTTCCGCCGCCGCCACGGATCACGCCGCCGTTAAAAAGTATTTCTATTATTAAACACAGTGGCAAGCAATTGGTCTTTTTGCAAAAACAAACAACAATGGAAAGTTACTCTATTTGATGCATTGACCACTTGACCAGGGCTATTAATGACACATATAGGCAAAATTAAACGTAAGGTCAAAATGAATCTATTACAATGTATATATCTATTCTAACTGCGTCTAACTATGTACCTACTTCTGACTAACTAGCTGTAATATATGTCAGCCTAGTCATTTTTTCTTATATATCTTTCTATTTGGTGTTATTTTTATGTTCCACCCTGGGAATTGTTGGTATGGTGTTTATTTATAGTTACCATTTGTAGTTTTCCTAGGGTTGGGTGGCTCTGAAACGACTCCTTTATGTTCACGGTTTACTTGTGTGTCCCCTGGCTGTTGTCAGGTTTGTTTATTCGTGTGGCCTTTGGCTCCCCTTGTCCGTGCTCGTTCCTCGTTCATTTTTGCGCTTGTATAATTATTGTTTTGACTTTGTAGCACGGCCTGCAGCTGTGGAACCCAGTCGGTAAACTATGACAGTTTCGAATTCGATTTACCGACAGACCTTATTAGCAGCTTTATCAGTTGTAAAACTTGCTGCCTGGATCAAATACCTACATCTTTCTTGAAAACAATAATTGATGACATGCTGCCTATATTAACCAAAATTATCAACTTATCTTTGCAACAAGGAACATTTCCTACAGCATGGAAGAAGGCTGTTGTTACACCACTTCTCAGAAATCTGGCTTACATTTGGAGCTTAAGAACTACAGACCCATCAGCAATTTAGCTTTTGTATCTAAATTGATCGAGTCAGCTTCAATGGAGCAGTTTACCAATCACCTTGCGAAGCATGCCCTCACTTTGCCTGAGAATTCAGCCTACAAGAAGGGGTATAGTACCGAAACAGTTATTACAAAAGTCCATTCAGACATTCTCATGGAAATGGACAAAGAACACGTTGTACTTTTAATAATGCTGGACTTAAGCGCCGCTTTTGATACCGTAGATTTTTGTATTTTCGGTGATATTTTCAGAAACAAATTTGGTCTAGTAAATGAGGTATTGAGATGGTTTCAAAGCTATCTCTCCGATCGTAAACTTTAGGTACAAATTAACAACGAATTGTCTGAGCATTTCGCACTGCATTATGGTGTTCTCCAGGACAGTTGTGTAGGCCCTGTGCTATTCTTAGGCTATCTCAGCTCGCTTCATGATGTTATTGATGGACATCTACCGTCTGTAAGGTGGCTATGCCGATGACCACCAACTTTATTTGTCTTTCAAGTCTGGAAAAGATGTAAATGAATAATCAACTGTTCAGACTATGAACACATGTATCAACGACATCAGAATCTGGATGTTAGCTCATAAACTAAAAATAAATGATTAAAAAACCGAGTTCATGCTAATAGGTACCAATCAAATCTTATCAAAGGTTAACATTAATTGTATAACTGTTGGTAACTCTGAAAAAAAACCTATTTTAAACGTGAAAAATCTTGGGGTTATTTTTGACAATAATCTTTCAATAAACTTGCATGTAAAACAAATCTACTCTAAAGCATTTGGTAAATTATTTAAACTTAAACAAATTAGACAATATGTTAGTAATACATGTATGAGTACTCTTGTACATACCTTTATCACTTCAAATTTGGATTATTGCAATAGTGTTTTATATGGTTTACCAAAACATCAAATTAATAAATTGCAGCATATTCAAAACGCTGCTGCCAGGCTGGTCAAAAACAAGCATAAATTTGAGCACATTACACCAGTACTTAAGGACCTACACTGGCTAAAAATTGAGCAAAGAATTGAATATAAAATCATATTACTCACCTTTAAAGCCAGGCATGGACTTGCTTCTCAGTATCTAAAAGATCTTTTAAGTGATTACGTACCTACAAGAATTCTGAGATCCTCTAACACAAATTTATATAAAGTACCCTGTTCTCGCACAAAAACTATCAGGCCACGAGCCTTCAAATATTCTGCTCCAGTTCTATGGAACGCTCTTTCTACAGACCTGAGATGCGTTGAAGGGTTAGAATCATTTAAAAAAAGGTTTAAAGTCCTTTCTTTTTCATAAGTGCTATAGTTTGTAATTTGTATTTTGTTTGTCTTACGTATTCTTTCATGTACAGCGCCACTGAGTATAAGTATGTTTTACATGTTTATAATTTTGGCGCTATATAAATGTTAATTTATCATTATCATTATTATTATTATTATTATTATTATTATTATTATTATTATTATTATTATTATTATTATTATTATTATTATTATTATTATTATTATTATTATTATTATTATTATTATTATTATTATTATTATTATTATTATTATTATTATTATTATTATTATTATTATTATTATTATTATTATTATTATTATTATTATTATTATTATTATTATTATTATTATTATTATTATTATTATTATTATTATTATTTTTATTATTATTATCATTATTATTATTATTATTATTATTATTATTATTATTATTATTATTATTATTATTATTATTATTATTATTATTATTATTATTATTATTATTATTATTGTTATTATTGTTATTATTATTATTATTATTATTATTATTATTATTATTATTATTATTATTATTATTATTATTATTATTATTATTATTATTATTATTATTATTATTATTATTATTATTATTATTATTATTATTATTATTATTATTATTATTATTATTATTATTATTATTATTATTATTATTATTATTATTATTATTATTATTATTATTATTATTATTATTATTATTATTATTATTATTATTATTATTATTATTATTATTATTATTATTATTATTATTATTATTATTATTATTATTATTATTATTATTATTATTATTATTATTATTATTATTATTATTATTATTATTATTATTATTATTATTATTATTATTATTATTATTATTATTATTATTATTATTATTACCCCACTTGTTATCTAACATTATATAGGCTTACATAATTAGTCACGTGAAGTTTAAACTCAACTTATTATCTCATCACCCACATATACATATGTCAGTATGTGGGGATGATATATTGTAGTCACTTTGTTGTATAGGCAAAGAACTGCCTGTACCTCCTACACTACATGGCTGCCCCCTCCTTGATATTAGGGGGCTGGTGGGGGCCACCTATACATATATGCGGGGATAAGATATTGTAGTCATGAAGTGATATGCATTGTAGTCATGGTATGATGACCTTATATTAGGGGTTAGGGGTTATAAGTTTTTGGAATCGGACAAAATTTGGTGATTTTGCATCTGACCGTGTGTTTGCTTGTGTGTGTGCGAGCGTGTGTGTGTGTGTGTGTGCGTTTGCTTTGCTATTCTTTTAAGGACCTTGATCTGACAACACACCAATCGTTTAAGGACCCAGATTGCGTTTGAGGACCTGCACACAGGTCCTTTAGCGTTTTTGCTATAAACAAGAAAATCTTTTATCTAAGATTATTATCATTATTTGAGAAGTTTTACAGATGTCCTTAATGAACCGGTTGAATCTGACATTCAATTTCACACTATCTTCAGAGTGCTAAAAATTCCACACTGTTTTTTTTTTTTTAAATGGATTGCGCCACAAATTCTTAACACAGTTACCCACTGATTCGCTGCGAGTCCTTAGTTGCTTAGTAAAACTGAAAATTATGTAACACACAGAAGTCCTTTGATGAATAGATGTATCAGATCTTATCCAGAGTCCTTAGTTGCTTAGCAAAACCAAATTTTTTAGTTTTATGTCTTTAAAAAGATAACATAAATCAGGACTGTATTTTTGTTTACTTTTTAAGTCACCTTACCCTACAAGCAATTAACAATGATAAAACAACAATTGTTTCAGCTTCACTACTTCATTATTGGTCGGTATCAATAAGTCCTTAAATGGATAGTTTGATGCTAAGGTCCTCGATCAGTGTGTAAAGCACGTACAGTAGAGGTCTTTTATTTTCATTTTGTTTAAATGGCGCGAAACTTTGCATAAAAAAAGCACTTATTTGACTTTTGATCAATGACCTTTGACCTCCAATTATTTAAAAAAAAAAAAAAAATGTATAATGTTAAACCCTACCCACCTATGCAATTTGTAAAGATAGCAAGTAATTCCTTAAAAAGATACAGCCATCACCAAAAACTTGTTTCACTTAACCTGTGACCTTTGGACCCCAAAACCTTGGAGACAAAAGTTCCTGGTCAGGGGTACCCGTCCACCACTTTTGGTTTATGTGTGTATTACAGTTTTGGAGTTATAAGCGACACAAAATTAATTGTTGCATACGCACGCACACACACACACACACGCATATATCCACGCACACACACATACACACACGGACACACGAACAGACGCAAAAATCATCTAATTTTGTCCCGTTCGAAAAACTTATGAGCTCTAACCCCTAATATGAGGTCATCATATGAGACTCCCTGGTGGTCCCCACCAGCCCTCCTAATAAGGGGTGGTCATGTAGTATAGGAGGTATAGCCAGTTATTTGCCTCTGCATCAAAGTGACTACAATATCTCATCCCCACATATATGTATATGTGAGTGATTAGATAATCAGGCTTGACAAGGGCAACACGAAATAGTGAAAGGCATATATGCAACAAGACTTGCAAAAATCCAGTCGCAATACCCAATCCAAACACCTATGATTTGTAAACACGGAAGCAAACTTGTAAAGTACGATGCTGGCCGTTCTGGGTAAAAATATTAATTAACTTCTAAATTTTTAAGAGATAACTTAAGATGTGAAGCGCTTTTGAATTCAATAACAGTTGGGATCTTGTTCAAATACAAGAAAATATACAACGTTTTGCATCAAATTACGAATCTCCTATAGGAATTGGTATCAATCAAGGAGACAAAGTCTGATACAATCATTATTTCATATGATGGAGGATACTAATCTTAACCAAGTACCGAAAACAGCAAGTCAAAATCTATTTCTATCGCAATTTATTCATGTTTGAAGTTGACACATGGCTGCATGGAGGCTGCCATTTGGTTCAATTCTGTATTGAAATATTGTGCATGATGACCTAATTTCCCCATTAGGGATATAAGGAATTTAATGTATTTCTTATAAATGTGATTTAAGTTTTAATGTGACACAAAGTTAAAAGAATGTTTTGTTAATGTAATGTGTACACACAAAATTCCTTGACCCTTACATAAGAAAATAAAAATTCTCATATACCTAGAAATCTTGAAGTAGATCAAAGAAATACAAAGCATTCTAACATCCTGCTGGGCTGATGATATCATAATCTGCATGTTTTGAAATCAAAATGGCGGCTCCCATAGTGCTATTTAGTAGTAGAATTGAAGTTTTTGAGAATTATAAAAATTGTGTTAGATTGCTTAAGGTGATATGATCTTTTGTGATATGAAAATTTGTTATTCTTAATTCTATCAAATGAAATAAAGATTATGTCATGAATCGTTGTGTTAAACGGCGGGTAATGTAGTAAACGTTATTATTGGCCTACTAGCAGATTAGTCTCTCTTCTTGATCTATATCGCTTTCTCATTAGTTGATTTTTACATATAAGTATTGCAAAATGTGAACCAGCTAAGACATCACAACATCAAATGAATTCAATTATTTATTATGGAGCTGTACTTGGGCAGTTCGGCAGCATGCCTATTAATGGGAACATAAAAGTTCCTAAAAATGGGAATATTTTGCTACATGGAAGCCGCCATTTTTTAAAGTTAGCATTCTTTCAGGTCACGACGATTTTTCATGGAAATCATTGAGTCAAATGATTTCCAACTAACATAAGGTCAGATTTAGATCGTTTGGTAAAACAAAAACACTGATCACTTCCGCAAAAAGTTTGGGACCCTCGATCCCGATGTCCTGTATGGTTTAAGTGTAGCAGCGAGTAATACGAATTGCCAGGGTTTTCTCGAGTTCGACAGAAAGTTTGTAGAAGATATACCAGCAAAACATAATATGAAATATTATTCACTTCGGGACAATCAAGCGAAGCACTTGAGTTTTATGACTAACAAACTGATTGAAGTATTAGGGATATGTATTTGCATCACGTATGTTCGAAAATAATATTACTAAGCCGCTAGGAGAAAAAAAGTGAGCATATACTCGGAAGAAGTATTGACGAAAAGTTTCGGTAGATCCCAAGTGCCGAAACAGAAACTTTTTAAAACTTTTGTTGCTTTGAGGATTTGAGAAAGACTATTCCGCTAGTTATGTAGTGCACCATGAACTTTTAATCTGACAATAGGCTGACAGGTCCATCAAAATGCAGAGAAATTAATGTTGATAGATTTGGAATTCGATAAAGTCTATGATAATGGAACTACAGCTTGTTCAGTTATTTCGTTATAACTCTTTTGGGATCACAGAGCTGTTTTGTTGCATGACCTTCAAAACTTTGGAGGAGAGCCCCTCATTCGTAGTATAATTCTGAATCTACTGTTCTGTCGTTGCATCTTGAAAGCATGAAGCATTTTTTAAACTTCATTATTTAATTTTAATGTTTAACATTTCCGTGAAACTAAGAGTGTGAGTAAAACTGAAAAATGGAAAATTCGACCACGACCACTTCTTTTCCCGAAAGCGAAGAACTTGAAATGTTTTTGGTCCATCGTATCATAGCTGGACTTGTAATTATGATTACCAGCATATCCGGCGTGATTGGAAATTCCCTTGTAATAATCGCCGTTGTCGTTTCGAAGAAGTTACGGACGACTACGAACGTCTTCGTCGTCAACCTCGCAGTGGCAGATCTTCTAACTTGTATATTTCTACCTTTCTTATCACTGGCTCTTTTCATTGACGGAGACCCACCGATATCTGAATCATCATGTGCGATCGCCATTGGTATGGTATATACCTGTTTGGGGTGCAGTTTGTATACTTTATCGTCCATAGCTTTCAACCGGCTGCTAATTATAACCAGACCACACTGTTCGTCCAGTCGTTTATTCAACCCCAAAATCATCGTTGCTTGGGTCTCCATTATCTGGGTACTCTCTTTCTGTATCGCAATGCTGCCTCCTCTTCTTGGTATTGGAGCTTTAGGGTATGATGATGGGTACCATATTTGTGGGAGCAAGTCATCACATCCCCAAACCTTCATTTATGAGACGGTCCTTGTCCTCGGCTTGTACCCCTTCCCCTTGTTGTCGATCATCTTCTGTTACGTTTGGTTGTACTTTCATATTCGGTTCCACAGCAAAAGGATGAAGAAGAGTTCCGTTAGCAGTTACGTGGGTCAATCGCTGACAAGTCCAACTCCTACAAATAACAAAAGGCACGTGGATTTTGTTTTATTCGTTGTCATACTTAAAGGATGAGATTAGTTGTCAAGCTAGTTTATCTTGCATGAAATAGGAGTTAGATAGAAACAAATTAGCGCAGAAACTACTTCAACATCTTATTCTGTTATGATGATATTCAAGTTAAAAATCTCTCTTATCTGTGTAGAAATGACTGGTATAGTAAGCCTGCTATGGGAGGTTGGCGGCCACATCCTCACTTTTTTAAATAATTAGGAATCTAGGGATGTGACGTCACAACTACTCTGATTTCAGTCGTTTCTACAGATATGATACAGAACGTTAAACTTACAATTACCATTTCGTTTCTTTCGAAGTCCTCTTTCAAGATGTTGAACTAAAAAGCTAAAACTAAAGGCTGTGATCATAATGCTTATGCATTTGACACTTTACGACAAAAGAAATGTTAGTATGCAATGAACATTTATCAAAGAATATACTACCCATCACGACTATAAAAAAAATATTTCAATTTCATTATGAGATTTTAAACCGATTCTAAAGTTAAGTCAATGCATGTTGGAAATCCGTGACATGTATATAGAAAGCCCATCACGGTTTAATGGCACTGCGAATTAAGGTTTTCGGGTCTTTACATAAAGTTTGTTTGTGGAATACGAACATGGAGTCTTTGGATCCCGTGTGGATATTGACGCTATAATCCTGTAAAAACATATTTACGGCTTTATTTTTCCATCATCTCGCTTTTTTACTTAACATATTGGACCTTTCCTCCCAATTCTTGCGCCACTATAATTGTGTTACTAGCTACGAAAGTAAGTTGCATTATTTGTACAAAGCGGGGTAGGGTTGCGTGATGCAGGGCTAAACTAGTTAGTTAAACTTGTCAGTCACAGAAAACATTGATGGGGACATACAAATATTTATTTACACATTTGTCAGATATAGAAATCATTTTCTTTGGTGTTTCGGGCTAGTGAAATTTCTCCGAAGGGAGATTCACTTCAACACCGATGGCGCCACACTAAAACAAAGGATTGTCTGCGTGTAGAAAATACTAGGAAATACAGTTCAATTTAACAATCACGTCTGTATCAAAATTACTTCCTGGTTATTAAGATCTATACAAATGGATACACGAGAATGGGGTTCACATGATTCTATTTGTCGTCCATGCCAGCTAAGGTCGTGGCCCGGACGATTGAGAAAACCAGTCCGACCAGGAAAACCGGATACAATTTCATGTCTTAGAACATTATAAAAATATTTCCTTATTTTCACCACAATTATACTTGTGTGGTTGCAGCATGTTAACATTGGATTGTAAATGCATATCGCAACACCAATGCTATTAGCTTTTTTTGCTGTGTGTCCCCATATTAATTATAAACTGCTGCTTCTATGGAGTCATACTTTTGGCTGAAAATAATAACTGCATGATGTACAACGGCAGTTTGATTTCACAAAAGAGGATACAATTTTATCGACATTTCCTTTTCCATTATTTTTTTAAGCCAAAATAAGCCATGATAGATAGCTATTATATTAGAGAACTTTAGAGTAGGGTGTTTTAAGGGGGAGTAGGTATAAACTCGTAAAACGAGGGGAAACGTGAAAAGAATGGTCCGAATCAGTATTTCAGAGATTTTCAATATGATGTCATCGCATGTTGTATTCAGTTTGAAAATACACTCAAGTCAGAACTAGGTAATTCCTCACAGAACATAATAGGCTTTATTTGTATACAAATACTTCATTGTATATTCTTGTTTCATATGTTATTTATTAAAATGTCCCTTTTTTGGAAATGTCAATTGAAAGTTCGTATATAAGATAGAATGCTGGAAATGGAGATTACAAAAAAGAAACAAATATTTAGCAGGGCAGTGTGAAGGTGGGATTCAGCAGTCCCGGTATGCCTTAACTTTATCAGTATAATAAGTACCGTATTCCTTACTTTTAGGAATTCGCTCAAAAAAGGGATAATTTAAGAGCTGACAACAGTTTTTGTTCTTCAATTAAAAGTTATTCTTAATAGTCGGTAAGTTAGACGTTACACAGTAATTATAGGTAACCGTATTCCAAACCAACTTGATTGGGTATTAGTAAGTGGAGACATATCAAAACAATGCAACAGAGAAAGTTGGTCAATTTATCCGCATGAGCTTTTGACTTCTTTTTTTTTATCAAAATGAGAAATTTGTTGAGCCCCAAGTTACCTTTTCAACACATTTTTGAAAAACAAAAGTTCCTTTTTCATTTCAGTGGGTGTAAAAATCGATGCGACCATGCATTTTATTAATTAAAAAGTTCAAGTCGTTCACAAAGTACATTACAGAACTTGCACCTTGAACAGAACTTCATCCTGATTTGCTGTGCCTGTGGCATTTCAGTAACCGCATGTGGCGGTTTGCAATTTCCAGTTTATTTCCAAATTATTCCACTTCGCGTTTTAACAAAATTTGCCCTCTAAAGTTGTGAAGTACGTGAAATTTGTTTTATTTGGACAAATTGTTAAAAGATTGAACATTTGAACATCGACGCTATTTTTCGTATATCCGCGTAAATTCATTTCGAAGTTAAGAAATATCAAGAGCAGCATTCCAACAGTAAAACTTTCTCCCCGTAAAACGGCAAAACGAGGGGAGTTTTTAATTGAATAACATCAATATGTGTTATGTCTTTGGAGTTTTAGGCATAAAGAAACTTGTAAGGTATATTCATAAGCAACCAGTGTATAATTTCATTGAGTCATATTCAAAGAAGCATGAGTTTATGTGTATGCCTATCTCGTAATTGCTATTGCCTACCATTAATCTTTAAAAATACTTTTCGCATTGCACGTGTTTGCCTTACGTAAGTATGCTCGATGTTGCATAATTCCTGACCTCTAGACACAAAGAGTCATTACGCGTATATTACACTGATGAATGGAAATGGCGTTAACCGCATGGCTGTTAATCGAAATGGTGTTAAGGGGAGCGGGTCAGCAAGATTTTGAAAGTCACTTAGAATTACGCTGCTGAAAATGGTGCTATTTTAACGATTACTGCACCAAATGAAATAATTAAACAAGTTTTCAGGGTATAACTGATCCAAGTAACAACTCCTTGATGTTCAAATATTAAGTCTTTTATAAAACTACAGCATTTTTTTTGAATTGTCTCAACTACCTGTGTGACCGAATAATTGCGTAATACCTTTTCAACTCGTTGAGAGAGTGTCCTTTGAACGGGATGAAAATGACACTGGCAGTTTCATCCCGTCCATGTTTCAAAGGCGCTTTCTTCAAATGAAAAGTATGATTCAATGCGCATTATATGTAATGTTGCGTAATCGCATTGCTGATCCTAGTGATCAGATCTTTCCGAGACTGTCCAGTTAGTTAGACTGAAACTAAGTCATGTAGGTCATTTACTTATAGATGATTTGATCATGATACAGGTTTCTCTTATCCATATTCATATTTGTTCTCTTTTTCTACAGTGAATCCGAGAATGATTTGTCGGGAGAGGTATTCTCGCCTACGTCCAACAATCGCTTCTTTTCAAATTTCATAAACAACAGGAAAATAAAATCTTCGATGACACGTGCAGACAGCAAAGAATCTAATTCCTTATCAACGCCAGCAAGCCCATCCGAACACAGCACTCCACAACTTTCAAAGCATCTCTTGAATGACGCCCCATCGGAAAGCCCTCGCTCACCGGTCCCTGACCCTAAAGAACGCCCCACCCTTGGTCATCTTCGTAAGTCAACAAAAGCCAGATTTTCGCGACGTCAAGTGGATATCACAAAGAATCTCTTTTACGTTGTTTGTGCTTTTGTGCTTTGCCTTACGCCGTATTTTATTTGTTTTGTTACAAACTGCAAGAACTACTGGGTATTGTATGCTGCTACGTGCATCTTCTTCAACAGTTGTATCAATCCGATTGTATATGCCACCAAACATCCACACTTCAAGAAGGTTTTCAAATGCATTGTTAGATGTGATTGGAAAGAAATTCCGGAGCCTGCAGATTTTCTTCGATCTGTGTCGAGTATATTCAAGTAAACAAACAAACAAGACATTCTGAATTGCTATACAAGTTATTCACCCAGTGCTTATGTCCATCCAGGGGAACGCCATTTTAGGATGGCTGCATCTGTGTTAAAAGGCTGATACTGACTTAACTCAAGCAGTTGTTGCCAAGAAAATTTATTAAGATTCATTCTGATTTATGAATCTGTAAATATTTACTGTTCCTGCAATGGATCATTTGCACACATTAGGCAAATTTTCAATCTTTCGTCAGATGTCTCAAAAAACATAAGAAAGTTTCTAACAATATTATAGGACTTACACTTAGCAAGGAAAGATCTTTCTTAATATGTGTAGTTCGATGCCAGAGCAAGATAAAAATGTTTAGTAATGGTGAAGCAAGTTTATCTTATGTATGATACAACATTAAAAGAAACAAATTTGACAAACACATTCAAAAATCTTATTCCGCCAAAGAGATCTATCAAGGTTGAATTTGTGTCTCAATTGTGCACGAATAACTGAAATCAAAGTAGGTTAACATCATATCCTGACCTTTATCAAAGTCTCTGTGTATTTTGTTACATTTTTCTGAGATTTTGTGGCTTTCAATATTGGATACGTCAGGAAAGTTGTAAAGTGTATAGTAACCAATTGAAGACATTTTTGGACAAATATTTTTAGTTAGCAAAAAATAAATTTCGATTCAAATACATTGTCAGTTCTATGAACAGATGAAAGTGAGAATAGGCTGTCACTTGTCTATTGATTTTCTATGCCAGTCATTAAGATACAAATTTATTACATCTTTAAAATTAAATATCTCCTGAATCTGGAACGGAACAAGATATTGAAGGAGTAGTTTCTGAACAGTTATGTTTGCATTTTACACTACTATGATATTAGATAGGCATGTCTAACCTCTGAACTAATCATCTAACAGGGTTTAAAGGAATATATCCGTGAATTATATGTATTTCTTTGAATATTAATAAAGCCTGTTTCTAAATTATTGGACCTATTTTTATGTAATTAGTGCGTTGTGGTTTAATATGTGTTTTACAAGGACAAGTTTTAAGCATCTGCTTATTTAACTCACGTTCTAAATAAAAGAACAAAATTTTCATTTTCTAAAAATACAGAAACATTGCCTTGGACAGTTGAATTTGCAAGTATATGACATCACACTGTACAATGCACTTGTCACTTTTCAACACAATAGGTTGCATCTTTGTATAATGGAATAACTCCTAATAAGATATCAGAATGGCTTTGTTTAATTTTCATATTTACATAGTGCCTCTATCATATATATATATAAAATTGAAAATTCACAGAAATATTCCTTTAAGTGAATTAAAATTAATTTGATATTCCACCTTATTATGCCGAGTCAAACGTTGGGAGGACATGATTCTAATACCTATCTGAGTCGGGCATGACCTGATGACTGATTTAGGTACATCTGACATTACATACAGTACATCTCTGCCCGACTAAGATCAGTGTTCAGCAAACTCCACTATGACATTATGCATTTTCAAAAGTATTTTGTCTTTTTGCGAAGAAACAAAAACCTAGAGATATACTTAGCTTTCCCCCACAATTTTTCCATACTGGGCCAATTTTTTTTCTTCGACGAAATAGTCAAAATTGAAATTGCCCGATGATTTTTTTATAAGGGTGTAACCCCCTTCCCCCTTAACTTACACCCCTGGACGTCACGGATAGGTTGCATCTTCCCCAGTCGAATAGCCTTGTCCCCAGCTATATTCTAAAGGATCAGTACACCAATCAACATTTGTTTATGTGACATCACAGATTTTTAGTTGTTTCTATCCAAATGAGAAAGTTATTTGTTACATAGAATGAGCTTGCGTGATCACTTATATAATCCTTCTTAAAATATGTTTGTCTTAATATGTTCTTTGATTATGAATTGGTTTTTACATGACTTTGCCTGAAGATGAGACAGTGGCCCTTATTGTGACGATGAACTTCTTGTTGAGTTAACCAAGAAGTTGTCATTTGAAATGTTTCAACGAATATTGCATTAAAATATCTCTCCACGGGGGTTATGCCCTCATACCTACCCTACCATAGCACCACCACTGGTGCGACGACGACGAGTGCCGCTGATCTTGAACTATTCTTGCATATTCTGTTCATACTATATTTGCACAGACAGGAAGGGAGGGGACATACCCCATCTCCAGTCGTCCCCGAAATGGGTATAGATGTATAGGCACGCACATGACCGTACGAGGCGGGGATGCGGCACTGGGGAAACAGCGGTAATGGGAGAGCTGCCGTCCCCCTATCAACCGGGAACCGACCTTAGTCGGGCAAGGATGTAAAATGTCACGGTCGGATGTACTGTTTAAATCAGTGATTTATTGGATTCATGCTCGCTTGACTCGGCTAGATATCGGGGTCATGCCCTCCCGACTCCGCATGACTGGCTGACTGGTAGGATATACCAGAGGGATTTTGCAAGAATAATTGTGATAGGAAAATTGGCTGAAAACTACCAGCACAATATGCAGGTAACATTTTTCAAGTAGATATTATCGTCAGAATCATTATATATAAATTTTTTTATCAACGTTGTGTTTGATTTTAAGCCATTTTAGGATTTCAAAGTAAAATTTTCAGGGCTCTCGGAGGATTGGCCCGCTTGGATTCAACAAGAGTTCTACCTCTACTATAGGCCACACCGGGGCCCTTAAGCTGGCCACGGGAACCCACGCCGTATACGTGTGGACAATACATCTGCATTTTAGTGCCCCTATTTTATTACCTCGACTACTGCAGCATGTGCAGTATGGGACCCACCCTAAGCCAAAAACTGTGGTTGTTTACATGCATTGCAGTTGTTGTTTTTTCTTATTTTTTTTTCGTGATAGGTTTGTGAGTCAAGCAAAAAGTCACCACCCTGAGTAAAATGGGCCCGTAGGGTCATGCGCACTGCACGATCATTTCAAAAAAACTGTTGTTTTATGTTTAAAGGATTAGTTTAATGGGCAAGCACAATTAGTCACAACTATCAGATTATTGCCTGATATGGTCGTTTCTACACAAATGATACTAAACTTTAAACTAATTAAATATCTCCTTATAATAGAATCAGATTCTTAAATATATGCTTTCCCTTTTTGTTTCCTTTGAGGTCCTTTTTCATATAAGATTGACTTGTTTATATATAAAAAATTCATCCCGTACACCATAGAATGCTTAGAAATATATTGTTTTTATTGGTCCGTAGTCTTGCAAATTTAGGCTTGCGTTACGTGCTGTTGGTCCAAAAAAACAGTGCCATTTGGACAATATATGATGTTAATGTAATTATATTTTCAATAAAAAGTAAATCTGGGCAGATCAGTTTTTGAATTTAGAAAATAGCACTAATAATTTTATTTTCCCGATATGGCTGACTTGAATTTGAACCATGCTATGGACAGATGGACATTTTGTGCGGTATTATGTAATTCTTCAATTGTGTGCTTATATTTCAGTTACTTAAAATGATGAGAAAGTCTAGTCCTGCTAGAATTTGATTTGAGGTATGGTAAATCCTAAACAAATTGTTGGTCAGAATTTGTGTCACCCATTTAATTATTTTGATAGACAATCAACAAACAATATTTCTAAGATGTTAAAGAAGATACCACAGTCACCCAGTCATACATCACCTGATCACCACAAATTAGTACAACAATTTACACATTTTGCCCGTAAATAAACTCTTTAAAAACTTACTCCTTTCCTTCCTTTCTTGGAAATTGATAATTAAGTTATTGCGTCATCTAGAACAGAACTGAACTTCATGTTAACCCAAATTATGAAAAACTGCAGTTCAACTTTTCAAGCGTGGACAGTCAAGTGATTGAAACAGGTTGGCATTTCAATAAATAAATTCGAACTTGAGGAAATGCTCATGTCTTAATGGTTTGATACTTCAAGTTTCTACACGTCTTATTTGTCCAGATGTCTTCTGCTGTCTGATCAACTCTTAGATGTTATCTTTGCTTTTGATAATCATGGACCGGATTTTCCTACAGAATGTGTAAGTGTGAGAGGGGGGAGAGGGAGGTGGTCACAAAATCAAATTTGCCTACCAAAAGTGCCAAGATACAAAAAATCACCATATAAAGAATACAAATTCGGAATATGTGTGCATGGGCAGATGGGGAGAAATTGCACCTCGTAATCCTGCCTATGGCCATATTGGTCAGTTCGGAATGTTCGGTATACTGTGTTAGTTTGTTGTTATTGTTTGTGCACTATACGCATCAATTGGTACAAGAAGTGGATGCAACGATGGCGTTGATGTATATGTGGAATAAATATTCACCCTATTCAAACTTTTGATTTATGAATTTCACATTTTTTAAATGAAGGATCAACGAGCCACCAGACGATGTTCCTGTTTTATTTTGGGGGTATCACTACATCAAGGCAGATTTGCAATCTGGTTAAAGCAAGTTGACTGCGTTTTAGGCATGATTTTAAGCACAGAAATGCTTCAAATCGCAGAGCCCCAACCAGGGCTTTTCCCCTGTACCCGCCCTTTATACTACGCGCTCGTCGCTAAAGCATTCGACTTCAGTATAAATCATTGTCCATTTCAACCTTCCTCCCCCACCCCATCAATTATTTTTCGTTCCGCCGCCGCCACGGGCTACGACGCCGTTAAAAGGTATTTCTAATATTAAACACAGTGGCAAGCAATTGGTCTTTTTGCAAAACAAAAACGATGAAAAGTTACTCTATTTGATGCACTGACCAATTGACCAGGGCTATTAATGACAAATATAGGCAAAATTAAACTTAAGGTCAAAATGAATCTATTACAGTGTATATATATATATATATATATATATATATATATATATATATATATATATATATATATATATATATATATATATATATATATATATATATATATATATATATATATATATATATATATATATATATATATATATATATATATATATATATATATATATATATATATATATATATATATATATATATATATATATATATATATATATATATATATATATATATATATATATATATATATATATATATATATATATATATATATATATATATATATATATATATATATATATATATATATATATATATATATATATATATATATATATATATATATATATATATATATATATATATATATATATATATATATATATATGTACATATATATATATGTATATATATATATATATATATATATATATATATATATATATATATATATATATATATATATATATATATATATATATATATATATATATATATATATATATATATATATATATATATATATATATATATATATATATATATATATATATATATATATATATATATATATATATATATATATATATATATATATATATATTCTAACTGCATCTAACTATGTAACTACTTCTGACTAACTAGCTATAATATATGTCAAAGTTGTCATGCCGTGTACGTTTTGTGGTGTATATACGTAAACCTTTACCGACAGACCTCATTAGCAGCTTTACTCCACTTGTTATCTAACATTATAGAGGCCTACATAATTAGTCACGTGAAGTTTAAACCAAACTTATTATCTCATCACCCACATATATATATGTCAGTATGTGGGGATGAGATATTGTAGTCACTTTGCTGTAAAGGCAAATAACTGCCTGTACCTCATACACTACATGGCTACCACTCCTTGGTATTAGGGGGCTGGTGGGGGCCACTTATACATATATGTGGGGATAAGATATTGTAGTCATGAAGTGATATGTATTGTAGTCATGATATGATGACCTCATCTTAGGGGTTAGGAGTCATTAGTTTTTGGAACGGGACAAACATTTGGTCATTTTGCATCTGTCCGTGTGTTTGTTTGTGTGTGTGTGCGAGCGCGCGCGTGTGTGTGTGTGCGTTTGCTTTGATATTCATTAAAGGACCTTGATCTGACAACACACCAAACGTTTAAGGACCCAGATCGCGTTGAGGACCTGAACACATGTCCTTTAACGCTTTTGCTATAAACAAGAAAATCTTTTATTTAAGTTGGCGCTTGAGAAGTTTTACAGATGTCCTTAATGAACCGGTTGAATTTGATATCAAATTTCACACTATTTTCAGAGTACTAAAAATTCCACACTTTTTTTTTTTTTTTTTAAATGGATTGCGCCACAAATTCTTAACACAGTTACCCACTGATTCGCTGCGAGTCCTTAGTTGCTTAGTAAAACTAAAGATTATGTAACACACAGAAGTCCTTAAATGAATAGATGTATCAGATCTTGTCCAGGGTCCTTAGTTGTTTAGCAAAACCTAAGATTTTAGTTTGATGTCTTTTTAAAGATAACATAAATCAGGACTGTATTTTTGTTCACTTTTCAAGTCCCCTTACCCTACAAGCAATGAACAATGATAAAACAACAATTGTTTCAGCTCCACTACTTTATTATTGGTCTGTATCATTGAGTCCTCAAATGGATAGTTTGATGCCAAGGTCTTCGGTCAGGATGTGAAGCACGTACAGTATGCATGGGTGTGTGTATGCAACAATTAATTTTTTGTCGCTTATAACTCAAAAAATGTAATACACGCATATACCAAAATTGGTGGACGGATACCCTTTGCCCGGATCTTTTGCCTTCAAGGTTTTGGGTACAAAGGTCAAAGTCATAGGTCAAATGGGACAAGTTTTTGGTGATGGCTTTATCTTTTGAAGGAATTACTTGGTATCTTTATTAATTGCATAAGTGGGTAGGGTTTAACATTCTAACAGAACTTTAAAATGATTGGAGGTCAAAGGTCATGGGTCAAAGGTCAAATAAGTGTTTTTTATGCAACATTTTTCGGATTCTGAAACTAAAAAAGTACAAGACTTATACCAACCCTATGTTGTACCATAAGTAATTTGAGTCATTTCCCCCCAGTTTTTTGGAATGGTAATTAATAAAAAATGAAATAAAAAAAACTCCACAAGTGGCAAGACCTTGGCACATGAACTTGTGTCCCGTATACTCTGGGGTCATAAGGTCAAAAATCACAGAGCTATAGTGTCCCTGTTATGTTAGCTACTTCCTCCATGTGCTGTATGCTTAAGGTGATGAGATCAAACTTAAGGAAAAGGTCAAACTTGACCCTAATCACTGAAACAACTGAAATTTTTCACATTTTTCGTACCTACTGTATGACACTATTCATGCTCACGTCACACTTACCATTTCATAAATATAGGCGGAAATGGTGAAAAGTGGTCAATAGCTCTGTTATCTTTGACTTTTGATCTCAGAGTATACGAAACACAAATTCATGTACGAAGGTATCATGGTACAACATGGGGTTGGTATAGGTCTTTTATTTTTACTTTTTTGGTATAATGTTAAACCCTACCCACCTATGCAATTTGTAAAGATAATAAGTAATTCCATCAAAAGATACAGCCATCACCAAAATCGTTTCATTTGACCTGTGACCTTTGGACCCCAAAGCCTTGGAGACAAAAGTTCCTGGTCAGTGATACCCGTCCACCACTTTTGGTTCATGTGTGTACTACTATTTTGGAGTTATAAGCGACACAAAATTATTTGTTGCATACGCACGCACACACACACACACACACACACATACACATATCCACCCATACACACACGGAAACACGAACAGATGCAAAAATCATCAAATTTTGTCTCGTTCGAAAATCTTATGACCCCTAACCCCTAATATGAGGTCATCATATGAAACTTTCTGGTGGTCCCCACCAGCCCCCCTAATATCAAGGGGTGGTCATGTAGTATAGAAGGTATAGGCAGTTATTTGTCTATACTTTAAAGTGACTACAGTATCTCATCCCCACATATATGTATATGTGGGTGATTAGATAATTAGGCTTGACAAGAGCAACACGATATAGCGAAAGGCATATATGAAACAAGACTTGAAAAATGCCAGTCGCAGTACCCAATCCAAACACCTATGATTTGTAAACACGAAAGCAAACTTGTTAAGTACGATGCTGGCCGTTCTGGGTAAAAATATTAATTAAGTTCTAAATTTTTATGAAATAACTCAAGATGTGAAGCGCTTTCGAATTCAATAACAATTAGGACCTTGTTCAAATACAAGAAAATATACAACGTTTTGCATCAAATTACGAATCTCCTATAGGAATTGGTATCAATCAAGGAAACAAAGTCTGATACAATCATTATTTCATATGATAGAGGATACAAATCTTAACTAACTACTGACAACAGCAAGTCAAAATCTTATTTCTATCTCAAGTTATTCATGTTTGAAGTTGACACATGAAGGCTGCCGTTTTGACCCTTATAATAAAATTCTCATAAACCTAGAAATCTTGAGGTAGATTATAAAGAAATACAAAGCATTCCAAAATCCTGCTGGGCTGATGACATCATATTCTGCATGTTTTGAAATCAAAATGGCGACTCCAATAGTACGATTTAGTAGTAGAATTAAAGTTTTTAATAATTATAAAAATTGTGTTAGATTGCTTAAAGGAATATGAAACTTGGTCAGAAAAATTTGTTATTTTTAATTCTATCATATGAAATAAAGATTATATCATGAATCGTTGTGTTAAACAGCGGGTAATGTAGTAAACGTTGTTATTGGCCTACTAGCAGATTAGTCTCTCTTCTGTAACTAGATTAGTTTTTCTTCTTGATCTATATCGCTTTCTCATTAGTTGGTTTTTACATATTGCAAAAGGTGAACCAACTAAGAAATCACAACATCAAATGAATTCATGCATTCATTATGATGGAGCTGTACTTGGGCAGTCTGGCAGCATGCATATTAATAAGAACATAAATGTTCCTAAAAATGGGAATATTTTGCTACATGGAAGCCGCCATTTTTAAAGTTAGGATTCTTCCAGGACACGACGATTTTTTATGGAAAGCATTGCGTCAAATGATTTCCAACTAACGTAAGGTCAGACTCAGATCTGTTGGTAAAACAAAAACACTGATTACTTCCAAGGAGCTTCTACACACTTCCGCAAAAGTTTGGGACCCTTGATCCCGATGTCCTGTATGGTTTAAGTGTAGCAGCGAGTAGTACGAATTACAAGGGTTGTCTCGAATTCGACAGAAAGTTTATAGAAGATATACCAGCAAAACATGATATGAGATATTATTCACTTAGTGACAACTAAGCGAAGCACTTGTGTTTTATGACGAACAAACTGTTTGAAATATTAGGGTTACATCTTTGCATCACGTATGTTTGAAAAGAATATTACTAAATCGCTAGGAGAAAAGAAGTGAAAATATACTCAGAAGAAGTATTGACGCATATGTTTGGTAGATCCCAAGCGCCGAAACAGAAACTCTTTAAAACTTTTGTTGCTTTGAGGATTTGAGAAAGACTATTCCGCTAGTTATGTAGTGCACCATGAACTTTTAATCTGACGATAGGCTGACAGGTCCATCAAAATGCAGAGAAATTAATGTTGATAGATTTGGAATTCAATAAAGTCTATGATAATGGAACTACAGCTTGTTTAGTTATTTCGTTATAACTCTTTGAGTCTTTCGGGATCACAGAGCTGTTTTGTTGCATGACCTTCAAAACTTTGGAGGAGAGCCCCTCATTCGTAGTATAATTCTGAATGTACTGTTCTGTCGTTGCATCTTGAAAACATGAAATAGTTTATAAACTTCATTATTTAATTTCAGTGTTTAACATTTCCGTGAAACTAAGAGTGTCAGTAAAACTGAAAAATGGAAAATTCGACCACGACCACTTCTTTTCCCGAAAGCGAAAAACTTGAAATGTTTTTGGTCCATCGTATCATAGCTGGACTTGTAATTATGATTACCAGCATATCCGGCTTGATTGGAAATTCCCTTGTAATAATCGCCGTTGTCGTTTCGAAGAAGTTACGGACGACTACGAACGTCTTCGTCGTCAACCTCGCAGTGGCAGATCTTCTAACTTGTATATTTCTACCTTTCTTGTCACTGGCTCTTTTCATTGACGGAGACCCACCGATATCTGAATCATCATGTGCGATCGCCATTGGTATGGTATATACCTGTCTGGGGTGCAGTTTGTATACTTTATCGTCCATAGCTTTCAACCGGCTGCTAATTATAACCAGACCACACTGTTCGTCCAGTCGTTTATTCAACCCCAAAGTCATCGTCGCTTGGGTCTCCATTATTTGGGTACTCTCTTTCTGTATCGCAATGCTGCCTCCTCTTCTTGGTATTGGAGCTTTAGGGTATGATGATGGGTACCATATTTGTGGGAGCAAGTCATCACATCCCCAAACCTTCATTTATGAGACGGTCCTTGTCCTCGGCTTGTACCCCTTCCCCTTGTTGTCGATCATCTTCTGTTACGTTTGGTTGTACTTTCATATTCGGTTCCACAGCAAAAGGATGAAGAAGAGTTCCGTTCAATCGCTGACAAGTCCAACTCCTACAAATAACAAAAGGCACGTGGATTTTGTTTTATTCGTTGTCATATTTAAAGGATGAGAATAGTTGTCAAGCTATAGTTGATCTTGTTTATCTTGATATAGTTGATATAGTTTATCTTGCATGAAATAGGGGTTAGATAGAAACAAATTAGCGCAAACTACTTCAATATCTTATTCTGTTACGAAGATATTCAAGTTGAAATTCTCTATTATTTGTGTAGAAATGACTGATAGAGTAAGCCTACTATGGCAGGTTGGCGGCCACATCCTCACTTTTTTTGATTATCAGGAATCTAGGGATGTGACGTCACAACCAGTCTGATTCCAGTCGTTTCTACAGATATGATACAGAACGTTAAACTTACAATTACCATTTTGTTTCTTTCGAAGTCCTTGCAAGATGTTGAACTAAAGACTGTGATCATACTGCTTATACATTTGACACTTTACGACGAAAGAAATGTTAGTATGCAATGAACATTTATTCAAGGATATACTACCCATCACGACTGTAACAAAATTAGAGTCTTTGGATCCCGTGTGGATATTGACGCTACAGTCCTGTAAAAACATATTTACGGTTTGATTTCTCCATCATCTCGCTTTTTAAACTCCGCGCCCTTTGGGCTTACTTAACATATTGGACCTTTCCTTCCAATTCTTGCGCAACTATAATTGTGTTACTAGCTACGAAAGTAAGTTGCATCATTTGTACAAAGCGGGGTAGGGTTGCGTGATGCAGGGCTAAACTAGTTAGTTAAACTGTCATGTCACAAAAAAAAAATTGATGGAGACATACAACTATTTATTTACAAATATAGAAAACATTTTCTTTAGTGTTTCTCAACTACCTTTGTAGCCGAATAATTGCGTAATACCTTTTCAACTCGTTGAAAGAGTGTCATTTGAACGGGATGAAAATGACACTGGCACTTTCATCCCGTCCATGTTTCAAGAGGCGCTTTCTTCAAATGAAAAGTATGATTCAATGCGCATTATAGGTAATGTTGCGTAACCGCATTGCTGATCCTAGTGATCAGATCTTTCCGAGACCGTTTAGTTAGTTTGACTGAAACTAATTCATGTAGGTTATTTACTTGTAGATGATTTGATCATGATACAGGTTTCTCTTATCCATATTCAAATTCTTTCTCTTTTTCTACAGTGAATCCGAGAATAAGTTGTCGGGAGAGGTATTCTCGCCTACGTCCAACAATCGCTTCTTTCCAAGTTTCATAAACAACAGGAAAATAAAATCTTCGATGACACGTGCAGACAGCAAAGAATCTAATTCCTTTTCAACGCCAGCAAGCCCATCCGAACACAGCAGTCCACAACTTTCAAAGCATCTATCAAATGACGCCCCATCGGAAAGCCCTCGCTCACCGGTCCCTGATCCCAAACAACGCCCCACCCTTGGTCATCTTCGTAAGACAACAAAAGCCAGATTTTCTCGACGTCAAGTGGATATCACAAAGAATCTCTTTTACGTTGTTTGTGCTTTTCTGCTTTGCCTTACGCCGTATTTTATTTGCTTTGTTACAAACTGCAAGAACTACTGGGTATTGTATGCTGCTACGTGCATCTTCTTTAACAGTTGTATCAATCCGATTGTATATGCCACCAAACATCCACACTTCAAGAAGGTTTTCAAATGCATTGTTAAATGTGATTGGAAAGAAATTCCGGAACCTGCAGATTTTCTTCGATCTGTGTCGGGTATATTCAAGTAAACAAACAAACAAGACATTCTGAATTGCTATACAAGTTATTTACTCAGTGCTTATGTCCATCCAGGAAGACGCCATTTTAGGATGGCTGCATCTCTGTTGACAGGCTGATACTGACTTAACTCAAGCAGTGGTTGCCAAGAACATTTATTAAGATTTATTCTGATTTATGAACCTGTAAATATTTACTCTTTCTGCAATGGATCATTTGCACACATTAGGCAAATTTTAAATCTTTCGTCAGATGTCTCAAAAAACATAAGAAAGTTTCTTACAATATTATAGGACTTACACTTAGCAAGGAAAGATCTTTCTTAATATGTGTAGTTTGATGCCAGAGCAAGATAAAAATGTAAAGTGATGGTGACGCAAGTTTATTTTATATATGATACAACATTAAAAGAAACAAATTTGACAAACACATTCAAAAATCTTATTCAAAGAGATCTATCAAAGGTTAAATTTTTGTCTCAATTGTGCACGAATGACTGAACTCATAGTAGGTATGACATCATATCCTGACCTTCATCAAAGTCTCTGTGTATATTATTACATTTTCCTGAGATTTTGTGGCTTTCGATATTGGATACCGGTATGTCAGAAAAGTTGTAAAGTGTAAAGTAAACAACTGAAGACATTTTTGGACAAATATTTTTAATTAGCAAAAAATAAATTTCGATTCAAATACATTGCCAGTTCTATGAACAGATGAAAGTGAGAATAGGGTGTCACTTTTCTACTGATTTTCTATGCCAGTCATTATGATACAAATTTATTACATCTTTAGAATTAAATATCTCCTGAACCTGGAACGGAACAAGATATTGAAGGAGTAGTTTCTGAACAGTTATGTTTGTATTTTACACCACTAAGATACAAGATAGGCATGTCTAACCTCTGAACTAATCATCTAACAGGGTTTAAAGGAATATATCCGTGAATTATATGTATTTCTTTGAATATTAATAAAGCCTGTTTCTAAATATTTGGAACTATTTTAATGAAATTACTGCGGTGTGGTTTAATATGTATTTTACAAGGACAAGTTTTAAGCATCTGCTTATTTAACTCACGTTCTAAATAAATGAACACAACTTTCATTTTCTAAAAATACAGAAAGATTGCCTTGGACAATTTAAACTGCAAGTATATGACATCACACTGTACAATGCACTTGTTACTTTTCAACACAATAGTTTGCATCTTTGTGTAATGGAATAACTCCTAATAAGATATCAGCATGGTTTTGTTCAATTTTCATCTTTACATAGTCCTCTATCATATATATAAAAGATACAAATTCACAAAATATTCCTCTAAGTAAATTATAATTGATTTGATATTCTACCTTTTAAATGATAATGTTCGTGCAAGATTAGATAATACAAAGTTAGAGAAGGGCTATATAAGGGGGAGGAAGAAAAAGAAGGGGGTGTACCGGTAACAATTTTTCAACCCTACTTTTCCGTGTTTTCAAAGGAGCAAAATAAAGCAACAGTTACTTTGTAATACACCCGCCGAAATGGATGTAAAATATACTTCAAATTGAAGCGTAGCTTTTATGTTATGTAAGCCCGCCTACTTTAATCTTACAGGATAGCGCGAGGCGCGACCGGATTGAATCTCGAAGCAGTGTTATTTTGGAATAATAATCTGGTTATACCCTGTACAAAGTAATTATTAAGTTAAGCCATTGTAAGTATAATGTAATTGAGAATACCTTGTATTAATGTAATGTATCTACTTAAATTCTCATTGTTTTTACTGTGTTTGTTCATTTGTATTCAGGAGCCCCGATTTTCCTCCAGACTGAGCGCAAAATTACAACTTTTTGGTTAATCTTATTATTTTTGAAAAACGCTTGAGCTCATAGGCAGGGGTTTTACTAACTATCTGACAGGCAATTTTCTTATTAGAACAAGAGACATTAAAAAATCAACCTCTGTTTCGCCCAGCCTGCCCCATCCCTCCCCTGGAAAAAATCGAGCCAAATGGTTACGAAGGTATGGGAAGATTTTTTGCACGTGTTTGTTGATGAAGTTTGTCAATTTGAGTAAAACCTTGATATTTTGCAACCAGAGATGTCCCTCATATTCTCCGACACAAGCTAATACTACGGGAGGAAACATCATTACACCCAATCCGCGATAAGTACTTTGATTGGAGATCTTGGGATGTGCCAGATCTCTCTAGCGTTGAGAATAACAGTGTCAAAATCTGAGACCGTGGGAATCGAACTCACGACCGATCGTATCACAGCAAGGTCACCGGCGTACAGGCGTAGGAAAATATTTGACATGGACGGGGAGGGTGGAAAAAACTATTTGTATAGGAGCGAGGGGCGTAAAATTAATGAAATTTCGCAACACAAGGGATGAAAAGTTCCCGAAAATTGAAGAATGATTCCCGAAAATAAAACAAAATTCCAAAAAATTGATAAAAATTCTCGAAAATATCCGAAAATGATGAAAACTTTGTGAATATTGAAAAGATTTCCCGAAAATTGAACATTTCCGCAAGAAAAGATGCCTCAGAACTAGACTCTTCAAAAACAATTTGTTAGACCTTTATCATTAGGAAAGGGAGGAGGAGAAATAGGTGGGGTGCAAAATGGTACTTGGCCCCACAATAAAATTATTGGGTAGAGGTTCTCCGGTTCCCAAGCCACTGAAGTTGGATAAATACATGTACAAGTTGTCTTGTGCTTGTATGAAAAGAAAAGAAAGTTCAAAATCTTGAATGTATTTCTTTTGTCCTACTGTAAATTTCCGTCGCTGAACTGCTGAAAAACATCAGACTGTGCACACTGTTCTCTTTCGTTACATTTTGATTGAAGGTATGATAAAGACTAAAAACATCTTACTGTCTTAATACTATTTAACTGCTCTTATTCAAATAACGTTATTTGAAATACTATGCACATAAAATAGATGGGTTTTCTCTTATGTCATGTCAAAAATCTAAATGTACAATTAAACAAGGTCTTTAAATTAAAAATGCCCGTAAACGGACAACATTTATCTGGTTTTTATGGAATTTTTGCTATTTCATGTTTTATAGAATATGTTTTTCCAAATAAACTCAAGTTGTCCATAGACTTTCAAAGTTATTCTTATCGCAGTCATGCAGTCTGTACTTAATTTAATTAGTTACAACTGATGGGAATATCGTCTCCATGTTGATTGGGTATATGATTAAAGTGCAAAGTTGTCAGAATACGCTACACTGCTTCAAACAAGGACGCATGCAGCACAGGGCGATGCTCTTCACCTCGCGGACAAGAATTGCCCTCCATCAACAGGACAAGGGGGCGAAAGGGTCCCTCCTGGATTCTGAATTGCAAAGTAAATACCTTTTTACATATCGACATACCAATTTCATGATAATTATACAGAATCGTTCTTGTTTTTGAAGAAAAAAAATGTGCAAAATAATCGGCAAAATTGAATTTTAAAGCAATTTAGCTAATATGAATGCGTCGGTATAAGTTGAGCAAGCAGTGGAAAAATAAAGAATGACAAATTCCAATGAATTACTATTCATTGAGTGCAGTGCTTCCACACTAGTGCACTAAGGCTTCCTGAAATAAGCCTCAAAACTTCCTGAATTCAGACGAATACCCGAAACCTTTTTCCATTAGTCAAACTGTCAAAATTCAAGTAAAATAGAAAGTATTCAGCTTATAAGCTCCGGAAGGACTTAATTCGAAAATAAACTATATACGACAGTTCATGTAAGGACAAATACACTTATTATCATACAAAATAGGACCTTAAACATTACTACAAGATTTTCTTAAATTATCCATTTCCCAATTTGTTTTCTCAGAAACATTATATAGCATTTCCTTGAACCAATCAATTTTTCCTGAATTTCCTTGAAAGCAGAAGTATCGATTTTCTGAAATAATGCACAAAAGGCGTCATACTATGTAAATGTTGTAAAGTTATCCACTTTATACTGTAAAACAGTTATACGAATTTGCACTAATATTACAAATCTACATCTTTAGGCAGTCGTTAATTTTTTCTCATTTATAATTTTTTTGATTTTGGTAGTTTTGTAAGGAAATGGATGACAAAAATCCCCCTATACCAGTGGCGTAGTCACGGGAGGAATACGAGGTCCGCCCCCCACTCCGCCCCCCATGTCTCAAAATTGAGAGATATCTCAATTTGACGTGATTGAAGAGAAGGCCCCTAAACATGTAAACAGCAAAATGGTTTGTCATGGGGCCGTCACGAGTATCATTCTGTCATTGAGCAATACACTGTTTCACTTTCTTCCGTCTTCTCAGCCTGTCAGCTGTGAATTGATAGGTAGCGATCCCGCGCAGTCGCGTGCGATGTCTGGTGTCCAGTCGCGTCCAGAGCTAGAGAGACTGAGAAACTTTTCTGATTGGAATATGAAAACCGTGAACTGGGGGATGAGTACGTAATGGCTCGGGAAAACATTAAATTTGACTGTTATAAAACATAGTTAAACTAAAAGTGTATATGAAAATACTTGATGTAGCAAGACTACTCTAACAGAGTGACGTCAAACTCTCACTTTAGTGACCCTACCACCAAAGCACATGCACTTTTAGCAACCTACATGGAAACAGTTATGTCACCGAATTTCCATGTTTATCGATCAAGCTTTGAAACCACGTGACGTATTGCATTTGCTTAATCAGTTAATTAATAATGTTAACTTCTATCTTTCACATATGTTGAAACTTGATTTTACATCCTCAGTTGTTGTTTATTATATTTTGTTGTTTTGTATTATCATGGGCCGATGGCCAACTGTACAGTGGCAATAAATGAATGTGAATGTATTGAATAGAAAAATCATTTAAAATTTTTTGATGATTGAGAATATTTTTTTCAAACCTTTATAGGTTGATATAAGCACAGTCAGTGACTTTACTAGACTGAACCATGCTACCACCGAATAGTACGAACAACGAATGTATGGAAAAGGAGACGCTTTCGGATGTCGATTGTTTGCACATACATGGGAGGATCGGTATCATATTGTCCGAGTTCCGTTTTTGTCAACAATTTGGAAATAGGTATAACAAATTTTGTGTCCCGTAATTGCAAAACTTTATCATGTATAGTACTAGTATAGGACCCAAATGCAGTGAATGCGGTGCGACGTATAATATAGATGCAATGGTGCAAGTATAAAGAGAGCAGTAGGCCATTGATTTTGCTAGAAAGTAAAACATAAAAGAAATGGAAAATAACAATTTCAATAAGCCTTATTATTGGTCGCCAAATGTTAAAATATTATTAATTATATGACAAATTAAGAGCATTATTTGTTAAATAGTTAAAAAGAAATATGATTTGAACAAATAATAAATATTGCCATTCTTAAATGATATTCCAGTTCCACACATTATTTAGTAGCAATTATGAAAAGACAAGCCACTTATATATAAATTATGTCTTTATGTTTTTTTTTTTAAATTTATATGCATACAATTTTCCCCTTCAAATCTTTATATGCATATATAATTGATTTCTCTAAAATTAATTATTTGTATGTAATTTCAAGCTTTTAAATGTTTAATAATTTAACTTATAATTCATTATTGAACAAATAATTGATTATTGAACAAATAATTGATTATTTGACAAATAATTGATTATTTAACAAATAATTGATTATTTGACAAATAATTGATTATTTAACAAATAATTCATTATTTAACAAATAATTCAATAGCTATATAATTATTTGATAAAAATATTTTGCTAAAATAATTATTTAATTATTTAATAGTTGCTATATAATGATTTGCTAAACAATTATTTGTTATCTAGTTATTTGCTATCTAATCATTTGCTTAATAATTATAAGTCATTCAATTATTTGTAGCAAATAATTATATGTGAATTATTTCATTAGTAAAGGCACTGCTTAAAAATTTACCCTGCAATTTTGAAGGAACAAATTAACCACATTATTCAAGAAGATCAACTTTGCATCATTAAATTGAGATATAAATAGGTCTAAGCTCAATAGCTCATGTCACCTTTCCCCAGCAGCAAAGACAAACAATGCCAGCATTGTAATGCCAACTCCCTGCTTATATTACACATTCAGAGGTGTGTCACTAAAAATACCACCATAACACCAGTACAGTGGGAGTTGTTATCTTGAAGTTGAAGGAGCATAGATAAGGTGAAACTGTATGAAACTGTATACAGTTTTGTGGTTTTGGAAACAAAAAAATATAGAACTTTTACTCTGACCGGCTCTGCTCCGTTTGAAGGCCGGTTGAGATGTTCCTGGTTTTAAGCGGAGTCATTTTTAATGTGATCATAAATATGCACTCAGTCACTCCCACCCCCACCATGTGCAAAGAAGCACAACTCAGCCGTGACTCGACCACTGACAGATCATTAATGTGCTTGATTCGTGCCCAATTTTACAGGTAAATGTTATCTTTTCAATGTTATTTATGGTTAGTAATTACATTTTATCTTCACGATATTCTTCATGAGCTTAATTTTCATTTCAGTGTGATAATTCCCATATTTTTGTCCACTTGTGTTGGACGATGGGTCTAATGAGTAACGTACATTTGTTGCACGGAAAGTAACGTTAGCCCAGTTACAACTTTACTCAAGTACCTAAACATTACTACTGTTGGCGTGAAACTCTGAAGGTATAGTAACTGTACGTACTAAGTTAGTATTTAATAGTTAGGCAGCATTCCCTATACAATCCAGGGAAAATTAAAATGGTCAAGTAGAATAGAATACTCGAATTTACGTTTCTGAAAATGATATGAAATTCATTCATTAAAATAACCAACTGCGTATTCGTGTTAATTCGTGCGTACGCATATCGCTCGGGTCTGCACAATAAAATGAGAGGATACAAAAACTCCACGGGCGGTCACGCGATGGTTTATTCACAATGGACAAAAATATTCAAAAGTGAATATTACGCAAGAATGATTAACAAATGGAATATCTTATCAATTTCTTTTGTTTTTGTTACTCCCAAACAATTTGCCGCTTTCTCTATGCTGGTTTTGCATAGGCTTAAGGAGATCCGAAATACACCTTACAAAAATACAAGTTTACGTTGCTATTTTTTTAAGTGAAGTTCTATAATTTGTGGTATATACACGTACGTACGACACGCTAGGAGCTCAGAACGCAAGGTGTTAAGAGATACATACGTGCAAACGCGCTTTACAAAAGTGTCAATCTTTGCTCACGCTCTGGTCTTTCGGTCTGTGCTTGCGATTATAAATGAAAGCGTGCGTATGTCGTTTTGGTTAAACGCAGATTTTCTTTTAACAAACTTTTTTTTCTTTTCGAAAGCGAAAACTTTGCCTTCCGAACGGCCTATCATAGATTTTATTTAATGGTGTATACTAAAGAAGGAATCAAAGTATGCATGGTTGGAATTTTAGACGAAAGTACAACAGTTTTCATATTGAGTTGCAATACAGTTTTAATGCAACTTTTTTGGACTCATGTTGTAGCCCATTGACTTTTGCTTCAGTCTGTACTTCGGTTTTTTCAAAACGCGTGCGTTCATGCCCAAATTCGTAGGATTTACGTCACTCTGTGATTTGTGCTATACTAGTCTAAGCTAAGTTCTAGTAGTCCTATACTAGTGACCCGAATTTAAAGCACCCCTAATATTACCCACCTTAAAACAATCATTAATTAAACTCCATTTTCACTAATTTGATGCTTCATAAATTGATTGTGCACTTAAGAATAACAAAATGTTGAAGTTTATTTTGATTGATATCAATTTTGACCGACAATTGGTTATTGGGCAGTTCCATAAAATATGTGTACAGGGGGTTTCAGTGTCATACGGAATTGGGATTCGAGGGAAGAGGGGGAGGGGGGGGGGGTATCCGTGATTTGGGATTCAGGTGAAGGTGTCATGGATTTGGGATTGGGATTCGGGGGAAGCATGAATTACATTTTTGATTGGGGGCATGTGCACCCACCCCGGTTCTCATGCCGATGGTCCCTTATACTCCAAATCCAGCCCCCAAGTTACCTTCATCTCAAACCTCTGTGAGATGAATTCACCCTCCAATATTGTTATTCTCAACTTACCACCACCCTTTCTTTTTCTCGTTTCCTTTTCCTTTTCATCCTCCTCCCTTTTGTCCTATCTCCTTCTAAATAATCTAAATAACATACTCCCCTCTCCTTATCTTCTAGTATTTTAATTTTTGGTTCTGATGCGATAGCATCAGGAACCTATGCGCTTATGATGGTATGTATGTATGTATGTATGTATGTATGTATGTATGTATGTATGTATGTATGTATGTATGTATGTATGTATGTGTGTATGTATGTGTGTGTATGTATGTATGTATGTATGTATGTATGTATGTATGTATGTATGTATGTATGTATGTATGTATGTATACATGCATGCATGTATGTATGTATGTATGTATGTGTGTGTGTGTATGTATGTATGTATGTGTATGTATGTATGATGTATGTATGCATGATGTATGTATGTATGTATGTATATATGCATGCATGTGTGTATGTATATGTATGTATGTATGCATGCATGTATGTATGTATTTGTGTATGTATGTGTGTGTGTATGTATGTGTGTGTATGTATGTATGTATGTATACATGCATGCATGCATGCGTGTATGTATGTATGTATGCATGCATGCATGCATGTATGTGTGTGTGTGCGAGCGTGCGTATGTATGTATGTATGTATGTATGTATGCATATATGTATGTATGTATGCAAGTATGTATGCATGTATGTATGTATATATGTATGTATGTATGTGTATGTATGTATGTATGTATGTGTGCGTGTGTGTATGTGGGTGTGTGTATGGGGGTATAAGTGTGTGTGTGTGTGTGTGTGTGACGGCCAGCAACCACATGTCTGTTTTGTTTTCATATTTGATATAATTATGATGTTAACTGGTGTGTACAGTACATGTTCATGATGTAGACACGGTATTTCAAGAACAGTAAACTGGAGTAATGTATTATATGGTACAGATAGCCCATGTTCTGCAGATACGGCCTCATGTTTGTGGCGGTAATTTCATGGATATTAAACAGTGGGCGGGGAATAAAGTGACAATTATAAAAAAGTGATAAATGAGCAACTGTATGTCCGTTTTGCGTCATATTGGGCATACATTTTTTTTTGGTTATTATGTTCATGGTTATGTTATCAACTTGTGTCATTAATATGCATGGTGGGCGTGGCTTAACGTGAAAGTGCTAAATGATGTAAACACCATAAACGATAAATCAGATTTATGCTATATGTGGTCTACAGATGGGTCACGGTCTGTACACCCAAATATAGTGAGTCCCAGGTACAAAACGTTTGATGTGTGCCCAGGCCCTTGCCCTCCCATCTTTTTTGTCAAGTTCAAAAGGTCTCCGTCACATAGATGAAGCTTTAGTATTCTTTCAAACAAACAAAAAAGACATAATTTGAGGAGGGAGGGGGGCAAGGGGTTCCACCTTTTTCTGTGCAAATTTGTATCTTTTGTATGGCAATTTTTTGCATCTTTAGTGAGATTTTTGTAATTTTGCCAACCCCTCCCCTCCATTTATTATAAGTGGTATTGAAAAAAGTAACACAAACATTTGCTTGTGCAAGCTGCCCAAATTTCAGTAGTGGGGCATCTTTAGATTTAAGTCTGAAGGAAAACTGCGGGCCCTTGCCACTGACTTGCTGAATACTTAGTGAATTTTGAGCTATCTTTTCTATCAAATACTGATATACCCAGCTAACGTAACACTATACGCCTGTGCACTTTTGTCGATTTGCATGGCCTCAGTTAAAACGCTAACCCCAAATTCCACGTGTTGTGTTAGGACGACAGGTATTTACCGATGACTTAGTATTACCGAAGCTTTTTGGTATTACCTAAAATACCAAAAGTTACATAGCATACTAGGAAAATCGAAGCGACAGTTTAAAAAATAAATAAAGTGACTTTTATAGATCGTTATCGTTACAGTCAATGGGGGAAACCTGACCTTCCATTCTCCGTTCGAGTTGAGAGAGTCCTTGAAATTTGAGCTTCTCTGCTTGGTAGATAATGAATTATTTGTTAAATATTGTATCATATGTTAAATAATCAATTGTTATGTTAAACAATGAATTATTTGTCAAATAAACAATTATTTGTAAATAATTGATTATAAGTTATATTTATTTATAAGTTTATTTGCATAAAGCATTAAAACATTTAATGAATTATTTGTTAAATTATGATTATTTGTTAAATAATTATTTGTTAAATAATTATTTGATAAATAATAAATTATTTGGTAGATAATGAATCATTTTTAAAATAATAAATTATATATTAAATAATCAATTGATATGTTAAACAATGAATTATTTGTCAAATATACAATTATTTGTTAAATAATGAATCATAAGTTAAATAAAAGTCACTCAGCTTATAATTTATTTGCATAAAACATTTACAGTCTTGGAAATTATATACAAACAATTAAGTTTAAAGAAATCAATTATATGCATATAAAGATTTGAAGGGAAAAATTAAATGCAGATTAATAAAAAACATGATGACATTATTTATATATAAGTGGCTTGTCTTAAATAATTGTTACCAAATAATGTGTGGAACTGGAATATTATTTAAGAATGGTAATATTTATTATTTAATCAAATCATATTTCTTTTTTATTATTCAACAAATAAACTCTTATTTATCATATAATTAATGCAAATAATTGTTTTACACTTGGCGCCCCATACCTTATTGGCGCCGCATACCTTATTTACCCCCGCCCCCAGACCGCTACCCAGCACCGCCGGGCGTATTTACCATGGGGGAAGATTTTATCATTTGTCTCAACAAACTTCAGTACAAAAATGTATGAGTCTCTTATTACGGTCCAAAAACAATTTTTAAAGGAGGAGGGGGAATGTCGTAAAATTCTTGGTAAAGTTTGCAACATTTCCCAAAAATTAAAGCAAATTTCAGGAAATTGAAGGAAATTCTACAAAAATTGAAGACAATTTTCTGAAAATTGAAGACAACTTCCCGAAAATTGAAAAAAATGTTCCTGTAAATGAAGGAAATTGCACACAAATTGAAGCAAAATTCCCAAAATGAAGGAAATTGCACGAAAAAAATTGAGCAAAGTTCCCGAAAATAAAAGACAACCTCTCAAAATTAAAAAAATTCATGGAAAATGAAGAGAAATTATACGAACCGTTAAGGAGAAGTGGGCTTCCTATGGCATGGGCGTATCCAGGACATCCCACCCACATTCCTTTCCGTCAGACCGTAGCCCTTAAGGTTAAAATTTCATTTTCACAACTGAAAGAAGTGAGCGAAATGAAGAAAAATTAGGAATAATTAAAATTGTCTATGAATAGATCGAAAATTTTGGGATAAAAGGCATTCATATAAAAATATGTATAAATTTGGGGCCCTGTCAGAATTTGGGGCCTGTGCCCCACCGTTGCTACACCACTGCCCTATTCAACATAGTTCCAACCCCATTAGAAAATTGCAGATCCCAATCCGTGTATTTGAAACTGTATTAATTTGTGCAAAGTCAAGAATACCTATAATTTGTACCAAACAGTAAATGTACAAGTTAAAACTGATGAAATACTTTTAAAATGGGTAATTTATACTGTCGTTATCACGACTTTGAGTGAAAATTGTTTGAATCACACGCGCGCAATCACTGTGGAACCGAGTATCAGAAAAGGACATTACGTAGTGATGCATGTAAACACAAAATGTGCTTTTCAGATATGGTTTCAGGAAATGGCTGTTTTAACTGTTATATAACTTCTTCAGCGTCTGCCTCGTAACTGAGAATCTATATATAGGTTAAATCAATGTCTGATTTAAACTACAATGTATTAATCGTATAAATATATCAACCATAAGACTCATAATCAGACCAGGCGATGTTTCTTGAAGATTGGTAGAGAGAGAGGACAAAGATTATTCTTTCTCTAAAAAAGTTGGGAGTAAACCTCCAGCCCCTTCCCACTTCCTAAGTCTATGCTTTTCGGTTGATCTTATATGTCAGTTGTACCTGGTCAGAAACGAGGACAGAATATTACTGATGACATGACTTTACACATATAGTGATCTAAATACAGCTACACTCAAATGCATTTTATATGATTGGTTTCCGCGTCATTGCTTTTCAGTTTGGTCCTAACCATGTTCAGATGTCCACGTTCATGCGTGCTCGATTGTTTATCACCAAGTGATGTCATAGAAAGTACCCTCTTCTTAAGCATCGACCCTGTTCTTTTCGCGCGCAGGCGTCCCTGGTCCTTGGACGAGTCCCATTATTTACCAAACTTTTAACTAAAGGAGCATTAATGAAAAGTTGTTAACAACATCCAACAACGTCCACTTGCTCTCTTAAAAACAAATTTGTGTTGTTGGCAACTTGGCACATAGCTCTCTTGCCCACTCCAATCAAAGAGCCTCCAGCTTTAATCAAGAATTATATTGATCACAACCGCAACTCGCATTCATGAAGTGGTAAGGGGTTGTATAATTCAAAGACGAGCAGAGAGGCGGCGCCTCTGAAGCTCAACATTTCAAAACCAAAATGCACATCTTTGCATTTCAAGGCACAGAATGTTTCAAATGCAGGTTGTTAATATTTTCAGTGGCGTTGTACATTTAGAATAACCCCTTGTTCCCGGAAATTGCGACCTTGATGGCGAAAATGTCACAGGCACCAAAGGCGGGATTTGAGAGAGTAACGGGGGCACTCTCCCTCCCCACTTTTTTCGAAATTATATGTTTTGTATGGTTATTTTTTTGTATCTTAACGTAATCCCCCTCAACACACACACACATACATTTGGCTTTGCCCCTCACTTTCGATTACAAATCCCCGCGCATGGGATTTATATCATGTTAACATATCGAGATGTCCTTGTAATGAATCAATTTTGCTTTCGTAGTCTATGAAAGCAAAATGGATCTTCAATTGTCTCTGTTCGTGCATGTCAATCATTCTGTTGACAAATATGAGCAATTGTAACAACTTCCTATATGTTTCTGAACCTCTGATCTTAGTGCGTCCTGTTTTTATTGTTTTAAGATAGGCTCGACAAGCTGACAAGTTTTACTAGAAACCTTATCAAGATTGCTCTAGTCACGGCTTACTCGAGATCAACTAGATGTTATATATTACTTCTGCAAAAAAGTGCTTCTGATAAACTGTTTACCTCAAATGGAACAATTGTTTTAATTGGTATTAAATTATATAGTATAAGCTATTTAGCAAGTTTGTGTGCCTCGAGCATTCGAGGAAGCATTATATTGGACTGAAACATTTTTCGATGCATGATGACATACACATAAATACATTCGCTACGGGGTGTGGATTCTATGATTTCAACCCAATTTCAATGGTGATTTTCTATTGCAAATTTGCATGGTAAGCCTAATTTACTAAAGCTTATCGGACAAGTAAATATCGTGTTTTTATTTTCGCGTGACAGACAGACAGAGACACAAAGTATATACTTTGCAGATTCGGAGATGGATGCGGGAATTTTAAATCAAACTGTAAGCGTAGGTGGCATAATAACACCTCCACAAGTCCACCGTATAATTGCTGGATTGTTAATATTTCTCACGAGTGTATCTGGCGTTTTAGGAAATTTACTTGTGATCATTGCAGTCGTCGTTTCCAAAAAGTTACGAACAACCACAAATGTATTTGTTGTTAATCTTGCCGTCGCGGACATGTTGACTTGCATATTTCTGCCATTTTTATCAATGTCGCTTTTTATCAACGTGGAACTACCTGTACCCGGGCCGTTATGTGCCGTCGCCATTGGCATGGTATACAGTTGTTTGTGTTGCAGTCTATATACCTTATCATCTATCGCCCTGAACCGACTATTGATCATAACCAGGCCAAATTATACGTATCTTCGCTTATTCAATCCGAAAGTAATAACAATTTGGATCTCCCTCATATGGGTTGTATCATTCCTCGTCACGTTCTTGCCTCCCATTGTGGATGTGGGTGCATTGGGGTACGATCCAGACTACCACATATGTGGAGGTTTATCGTCGCATCCAAGAACTGCGACCTATGAATCAATACTTGTGCTTGGCCTGTACCCCATACCACTACTAACCATCGTCGTGTGTTACCTATGGTTGTACGTTCATATCAGGTTTCATAGTAGCAAAATGAGAAAAAGTTCCATCCGCTCCCTCAAAGAATCGTCATCATCAGGACCAACGCCAGTAGAAGAAAAAAGGTAAGGTTTAATATTTTCATGAGATATACCAAGGGGAAAGGGTTTATATGCTTACGCATGCTGATCAGGTGATGCTTACTAAAGTGGGGAAGGCAAAATCACACATACAAATTTGCCAATCAAATGTGGCGTAGGGGAGAATCGCTTGTTCACTCTAAGATACAAAAAATACCATACAAATCGTAAAACAATTGGGGGAATCTTTCGTAAATCCGCCTATGATTGGGATGCGATATCATTTACATACAGACATCCATCCATACATCCATCCATACATCCATCCATACATCCATCCATACATCCATCCATACATCCATCCATACATCCATCCATACAGACATCCAAAGAAGATAGCTTTCTATTCATTTTGGATTGTCAGCTGGAGGTCATATGAGTTTGTGTTTTATATTTCAATACGACATTTATTCTAAGACTATTAGCGTTATGAATTGCTCATATTTTAAAAAATGCCGGTGGATGGCCTAAACGACCTAAAAAACTACAAAATACGACGTGATATGTTGGAATCGATAGATGGTGGTCAGTTGAACATGTGTCTGGGAATTTAAAGCATTCTGAATGAGCAAGTAGCCCCAGATTGAAAGTTAAGATCACCATCCACTAACAAGACTTTTCCCGAGTAAGTTCGCTTCAGGATAGTTTGAAAATCATCCCAAAGTGATCAAATATAAAGAAAAGTTAACCGCGAAATAATATTTTTCGGAGCCGGTACATGCTGAGAGCACGTTGCGTGTAGAGCTCTAATTTTGTACCAAAAGTGATGTCAACGTGTCGACCAGCAAATACTTCGCAGTTGAGTTAGCAGTTATCAGTTTGCCGCAAGCCATTTTAAATGATCTAAATGTCAATGTGGTCAATCCTGTAGAGACACGATAGCCATCCATCATTTCAAGTAGTAAATTGTAAGATTATTTGGCTGCTCTGTAAAATATCAAAGGTATACAGACGTGTATTGGAAACATTACCGTATAGCTTTGAAATGGAATAAAAATCATTTCTTCAAAATCGGTTAAACCTTGACCATTTTAAAGCATTTTAAAATATCAGACGTCAGTTTGCATATTTTAAGCATGATGTATTGGTATGTTCATTTATAAATCCTGTTCATTAAATGTGTATCATTAATTATTGTAGCAGTGCAGCAAATTCTGACCGAACGTTTTGGGCTCTTTGCCGTGCCTTCAATCAAATTCTAGGGAGTAGACTTTCCCATACATTATTTTCAGTGACTAAGATTTAGGAAAGAAATATGAAGAATTACATAACGATTTTGCATCAATCAAAATTGATCAACCATTTTTAACTCAAAAATTATAAGTGCTATATATATATTCAAAATTTTAACAGATCTGCTCAGATACTCTTTCAACCAATATAGAAATTATACATGTATATTAAAGATTCCTAGCTGCATTTAGATTCGCTAATCAGAGTGTTGATTACTCGATAAAGTGTATATCCATAACCAGAGGCGCAACAATAGGGTGGGAAGGGTGGGTAAACCCCACGGGCCAGAGCAAAAATCGAGATTTGAGGGCCCGAGCAATGACACTGTGATATGTTTGTTAGGGGCCCGAACGCTAAATTTCCCACGGTCCCCCAGACCTCTAGTTGCGCCATTGCCAGGGGCGCAACAAAAGGGTGGGAAAGGTGGATAAATCCCACGGGCCCCAAGAAAAAAAAACCGAGATTTGAGCAAAGACACTGCGATATGTTTTTTAGCGGGCCCGAACGATAAATTCCCCACTGGCCTCCAAATCTCTAGTTGCGCCACTGTCCATAACTTCTTAGAGCATGCATACATTCCGCAATAACTGTATACTACTGATATGAGGTACAATTGGTTTTCACTTTGCATGCTTCATGATCTATCTGGTGATGAGCAAGGATGTGCTCTTGCAGAAAATCCTGATATCTAGATCAGTATAGCCCAGATATAAATCCTGATATAGCCCAGACCTTGACAATATTATAAATCCAAATAAAACCCAGATCTGGATTTGAAATAAATCCCAGGTTTGGCAAAATAAAGAATTAGCCAGATATAACTTGATATAGATTTTGTTGGGGCCATACCAAACTCTATTTGCATGTATAAACTTGTACATTAAAGACGGTTTATGCATGGCTTGCTCTGGTCATGTCAAACTTCATCAACCCAGACATGAATGGTACATAAGCCAGATCTGGCCTAGTATACTACAGCAATAAGGGGTTCATATCTCATTGAGATGACCAATCACTTATTTTCATTTGGGGTAAAATGATATTGATTCTAAATGGTATATAGTCAGATAGTATATGACAAACTGTTTTTTAAGTATTCTAACTGTTGTCAAACAATATTTTGAGTCAAGAAACATCTGAAAAAAATAGAGAAAAAGAATCAACTCTTGCATGCTTTTGACAAGGAAAGGTCGAATCAAATATAAATAATTGAATATCATCCTTTTGCAGTTTTGGGGTAAAGAATGTACGTGTGACCGCATTTATTCATTCATTCAAAGGATAACCGTTACGTGTAAGAGTGTGGGTGTGCATGTTTTGAGGAATTTTTCCTTAATCTCCAGACTCGTGCCAGTCCTTCAGTCCTAATATTAATTGCAAGTATCAGGGTTCTTGTCAGTCTGTGAAAAGTCTGTGGAACTTAGTGTGACATATGGATCAAGTAAAATCGCCCAAATATATAAAACCTATTGCCTAATTAAATCGTACGATTACTGCTATCAACTGAACAAGGTTCTTGTTCCTTTTAGCATTTTACAAAGCTCAACATTGACAATACTAAGAGACTAACAATTCTGTTTTCTGGTTTTGTGTGTGTCTTAAATTTGTATTGTTTGTTGGATCACTTTTTTGTTCATGTTTTTGCATGTAGGAACTGAACTGATGAAAACTAACGAAACATTGAAATTTAACAATTGTTTTGATCGTTATTCGTGTCATATCGGTTTTGGTAACTCAAAAGATATTGAAAACTGTAAAAAGGTACAGCATTGACGTATGATGCTTCTGTTATCCTAAAGTCCTAGTTCAAATCAGTCGTAATTATTTTAATGAATATGTAAATATTTTTCAACGTCATCAACAATTAGACCTTTGCTAGGTCAAAATTCCAATGATTTAGTAAAAACCTAATTTAATAGCATATTAGACAAAAAATCATTAATTTTTGGCTTTGACCAGGATGAGGGACTTCCCCTGTCGCTGCGCCATTTACCCATACATTAACTGTCCGACTTTATACTGTAATGTAACCAGCCGAAAAAATTTAGGTATCAGTAATCTTGAAACAGATATCAGACATTCTTAGATAGTATGTAATTATTGGCGTTAACTGCTTAATGAATTTAGTTATATCCTGTATACATTTTTATGGTGAGCACGTGTTTGCTATCATGTAGTTTGAAATAGCCGTTTGGCATAGCCGTTTGGCATAGCCGTTTGGCATAGCCGTTTGGCATGGCCGTTTGGCATAGCCGTTTGGCATAGCCGTTTGGCACGGCCGTTTGGCATTTGGCATATGCGTTGGCATTTTGGCATAGCCGTTTGGCATAACCGTTTGGCATTTGGCATAGCCGTTTGGCATAGCCGTTTGGCATAGCCGTTTGGCATAGCCGTTTGGCATAGCCGTTTGGCATAGCCGTTTGGCATAGCCGTTTGGCATAGCCGTTTGGCATAGCCGTTTGGCATAGCCGTTTGGCATGGCCGTTTGGCATGGCCGTTTGGCATAGCCGTTTGGCATAGCCGTTTGGCATGGCTGTTTGGCATAGCCGTTTGGCATGGCGTTTGGCATAGCCGTTTGGCATAGCCGTTTGGCATAGCCGTTTGGCCGTTTGGCATAGCCGTTTGGCATAGCCGTTTGGCATAGCCGTTTTGGCATAGCCGTTTGGCATAGCCGTTTGGCATAATAGTTTGGCATAGCCGTTTGGCATAGCCGTTTGGCATAGCCGTTTGGCATAGCCGTTTGGCATAGCCGTTTGGCATAGCCGTTTGGCATAGCCGTTTGGCATAGCCGTTTGGCATATAATAATTTGGCCGTTTTGGCATAAATAGCCGTTTGGCATAGCCGTTTGGCATAGCCGTTTGGCATAGCCGTTTGGCATAGCCGTTTGGCATAGCCGTTTGGCATAGCCGTTTGGCATAGCCGTTTGGCATAGCCGTTTGGCATAGCCGTTTGGCATAGCCGTTTGGCATAGCCGTTTGGCATAGCCGTTTGGCATAGCCGTTTGGCATAGCCGTTTGGCATAGCCGTTTGGCATAGCCGTTTGGCATAGCCGTTTGGCATAACCGTTTGGCATAGCCGTTTGGCATAGGCCGTTTGGCATAGCCGTTTGGCATAGCCGTTTGGCATAGCCGTTTGGCATAGCCGTTTGGCATAGCCGTTTGGCGCCAGCCGTTTGGCATAGCCGTTTGGCATAGCCGTTTGGCATAGCCGTTTGGCGCCGTTTGGCATAGCCGTTTGGCATAGGCCGTTTGGCATAGCCGTTTGGCATGGCCGTTTGGCATGGCCGTTTGGCATGGCCGTTTGGCATGGCCGTTTGGCATGGCCGTTTGGCATGGCCGTTTGGCATGGCCGTTTGGCATGGCCGTTTGGCATGGCCTTTTGGCATAGCCTTTTGGCATAGTCGTTTGGCATAGCCGTTTGGCATAGCCGTTTGGCATAGCCGTTTGGAATAGCCGTTTGGCATAGCCGTTTGGCATAGCCGTTTGGCATTGCCGTTTGGAATTGCCGTTTGGAATAGCCGTTTGGCATAGCCGTTTGGCATAGCCGTTTGGCATGGCCGTTTGGCATGGCCGTTTGGCATGGCCGTTTGGCATGGCCGTTTGGCATGGCCGTTTGGCATGGCCGTTTGGCATAGCCGTTTATTTTGAAATAAAGTCTATGCATGCACCTTAAAGATATATGGTCAGGTAGAGATTTAAATAAAAGTAAAAGCGCATTAAAAGCTAAATAAAACAGTCTTTAGATAAGCTCTTTGGAAAAAGAGATGAGAACAAGAATACAGCTGAAATTCTTTAATGTAATCCTTTATATTTTCCCCAGATTTCAAATATCAAAGGTTCTCAAAATGTGTTATGGGTCAAGGTTATGATAGTATCCAATTTTCTGTTCACTTAGCCAACTTTTCTCATTCAAGATAATTGGTTTATTCCGAGGTCACAAAATATTGTGCAATTTATGCTAATTAGGTATCTAAGTTTCAAAATGTTCTAAAATGCTCAATTTGTTACCTAGTTTGATGAAAGGTTTTGCTGTTCTCATGATTTTTAGTGCCATTTTAAGCCATTTGAGCTCGTGGTGTTGCTCAAGTCCATATATCTTTAAGTTACATTGGTTTATAAAGCATTATACAAAAACAATTGGAGTCCACTGCGGCACTGCATAACAGGAAGTAAAAGATAAAGTTTGTCGAGGCGCCCATATACTTTGGAGGTGATCACCCATTCATGTCACTATTTCATTGACCACATGTCGGTGAGTCTTCCTGCTTACCATAAAAAATTTGTTAAGTCATTGCTTTTTTATGTCAATTCATATATTTGTCACAAAATTGCTATTTTAAAACTTGTTCTCACAGTCGAAACGACGTAAAGTCACCAGAAACGTTGTCACCGACAACAAATAATCGATTCCAGTTTCCAAAGCTTTCGTCGAGCAGTTTCAGTAAGATCTCAAAACTTCATCGCTCCGACAGCGTAATAACACCTGCTTCCTCACCAACGGAGAAGTCTGAAAGCGGAGTATTCGTTCCTGACCTAACAGCAAATGAAGTGTTCAATGGAAAAACAGAAAATAACGGAAAACCAACGAAAAATGGCAAGGAGCAACCAACGCTTCGTCTTATCCGAAAATCAACGAAAAAGAAAATCTCCCGGCGTCAGGTTGAGATAACAAAAAATCTCTTTTACGTTGTTTGTGCTTTTGTACTTTGTCTTACACCATACTTTCTTTGTTTTATTACCAACTGCAAAAACTACTGGGTGTTGTATGCTGCTACTTGTATATTTTTCAATAGCTGTATAAATCCTGCAGTGTACGCTACCAAGCATCCTCATTTTAAGACAGTTTTCAAGTGTATCCTTACGCGTAATTGGAAAGAAATTCCGGAGCCGGCCGACTTTCTCCGATCAGTGTCGAACGTTTTTAAGTGAATACACAAATACATACATGCTGAGTAATATGGCGATATGTATATGCTTACCCAGATTATGGAATGTATATATAAATGTTGAAAAAGGGCCCCTCCTCCCACTCGCGACAAGAAATAAAAAATATGAAGAGAAAAATGAATTGTTAGTCTATTTAGCTGTTTTCCCCGCTATACCAACAACTAGCTCTATAAAATATGAATTTCCCAAAATATATGCAGTGACTGATCAATGACATTGTGGATATGAAAATTAAGAATAGTAACCCTTTCATCTTGCGACAATCTACAAACTGTAATTTTTTAATCATCAGAAATTATGATAGTCTTAAAAAGGAGATGGTATCCAGTTATCCATGGCGTTGATCGGTAAGAATCAGGTGGAGTGATCTGGTGATAGGGTCAAAATTGCCCAATGCATTACTTTCATAAACACATACATTTCTTTCAAATGTTCCAAGATCATGAAACCTGTCTGTCCACTGTAATACAACTGAGAGAACTATAGCCACTTTCTTTGTTGTCAAAAGATCCAGAAGTAGGTAAATTATCAACCAAGACCGTACTCAGGGCCCGAGACTCAGGATTTTCCTTAAAGTGAGAAAACAAAACTTCAAATATGGCACACCGGGTAGACTGGTAGAGTCTCCATAATCCTTAACTTATATATGTATGTAGTTATATAGTTCCTTGTATGATGTCATAGAAAAGGGAAGATATAATAGCTTCGCAGGGGGTAACGGATGTGTCCATGCTGCAATACTTTGTTGATATCTTTTCGATTGTTTGAAACTATTTCATAAATCTAATTCTCATGTCTGCGTGTGAAAAATCCAGCTTTGTTTAGAACGTAAATGCTCTTGATAACATCAAAGAGCTTCTACATCCAGTTAATTTTTCATCAGGTGTTGTGTCGTTATTTAACAAAAAGTTTGCGGCATTTAAAGATCACAAAAGTCTGAAAGTAAAACAAGGAAGGAAATGTTTAGTCTTTAAGAAAACAATTTATATACAGCTCAAATATCATAAAATAATCAGTTGAGATGGGTGGCATGACTACCAAGGCCGTATTTCTCATCTGAAAAGTGTGTGTGTGTGTGAGGGTGTATGTGTGTGTGAGGGGAGGGTGGGGCATGTCACTTGTCCCCCGGGAATTACGGCCCTGATGACTGCTATTTAAAGAATGATATTGAATATCGTTTTTGAATATATCGTTGTGGAAATCTTGAAATTGGGCAGAAATAGAGATTGACACAAAAAAACATGCAATAGTATTTCTTTTGTTATTTTTGGAAAGCTTCAAGTACCAATCTTCTAATAATGGTAGATTCCTACTGAAGAATGCTTTACATAACGGTACATGTCTTATCAACTTTACACTGACTTACAAAATGACGGCTACACGGGGAACTTCTGCATCGAGATCGTTTTCTAATTCGTACAAATCTAATGGGAAAAATTCGAGAAGGCGGAGGTGGGGTAGGAATTTTTGATCGACGGTTCTTTCATCTTTATTACAACTTTTTAAGTTATGTCAGTATCTTGTTATGTCACCTTGCAATACTGTCATTGGTCAGATGACCAATAATTGTAATCATCATGTAAGATATGTAAATGTTCAAATTATACATGTTCATCATCTATCAAATGTGTGCACACGACATACTGGTCCATATAAACTTCAAATTGGTATACTGGTATGGGCTCACCAAAATGAGGACATCGAGTTTATTATCTAGTATTAAATTATAGATAAATGGGTTACATCCCCTTCTCTGGGAAAAGACGGTCTTAATGTCGGTATGAACCAATTATATTGCACACGTCAGAAGAATATTTGTTTTTTTAAATCAAGACCGGAAGACGTTTTTCATATTCAGATCTTATCTTAATTTCGTGAATGACGCGTGCCCTTGGTTTACACTTTCTGATATGTTTTTGTACCACTTTCATAAGGCTGTAAGGTCAATTAAGTTCAAATTAAAAAAGCAGACACAAATAATCCGCTTTGTGACTGTATATATATGATAATAGTTATTGCGTTAACTGGTTAACCTGTGTACCTCAATCTGTACCTGGATGATCTGGATCAAAAACATGAAGATTCAAAGATAGGTTCAGCTCACTTTTGTGAAAATCTCGTTCCTCTTGTCCTGGTTTTACTTACTGTGTACACGTTAAATGAACATTAAATGCACGTTTAAGGTTTATAAAATGTGTGATTACGAAAAACGAGAGAATAAAGATACTCTATGTACACATGGGGAAAATATTATCATTTTCTCGTATGATGCGTAATTTTGTGTTTTAAATAAAAAACAAACGGATAAAGCGCAAATTAAAACTATTTTCATAAACAATACAGGACTTTGAATGCAAGATATCGTGCCTGAAATGACTTTAAACTATTCATTCATCTGTTCATGCATTTTCCTTTCTTAAAAAATAATTACTTGCAAATAATAGTTTGTGGTAAAACGTGACCCTTGACATTTTATTTGCCATTATCACGTTAACATGAAAAACGGTGGTTTACAGTATATAAGACAAAACGAAAAGACACAATAAGTGGACATGACGGATTAACGGAGGGACAATAAATGTCGGTGTTTTATTAACATTGTTGCCATTGTGTTTTGTCGCTAGTGACTTAATTCCATTAAAGTATTAGATCAGTGGTCAAGCAAGTTCATCTTATATGAAAGAGGACTTCAGAAAAAACAAAATGGTGGAGAAACCATTCAAAAATCTCATTCCGTAAAGGAGATATTTAACTTTACAGTTCTATTCCATTTGTATAGAAAAGACTGTAATCAGACTAGTGATTTTGTGGATTATAAACATTGAATATATGTCCGGAAAAAACAAAACAGAATCTCGTAAGGGTAATTATAATTTACCACGTATAAAGAAAGTTTGTTGAAAAGTAATTAATTTTCTTTAAAATGCATTATCATTTGTTAAGAAAGATAGTATAAGGGCACCGATTTTCCATAGCGGACTTACTACACCAGACATATCTAGATAAGACAGCATTTTAAACTTGAATATCTCCTCAATTAATGGAATAGATATTGAAGTAGTTTTTCACCATTATGTTTGTATTAAAGTCCTCTTTCATGTGAAATGAATTAGCTTGACCACTGAACCACTGTTTAAGAAGTAGCTCTTGCATACTGGTTTACGGTAGATCGCATGTAGAGTTGAAATGGCAGTTTGGTTCCGTGCTGCATCACAATGTTTCTAATATGAACATGCTATTTGGTGGGCATAATTTTGATTCTGCTTTGTAAAGTCAGTATTATAAGATTGCATTCATTCGACAATCAAAATATAAGTGGTAAAATATGAGTGTTCTGTACTAGGGCCTATATGTTAATAATTTGAATGTACAAAGTATACAATTTTATACTGATCTATTGTGTGTGTATATATATATATCGCTATGTCCGAAGTAATTAATTGTTTTTTTTCTTTTAATAAATTGTGTAAAACCATTCCCCAATTTTCTTATTAATCTCCGGTAGCATAGAAAGAGAAATATTTCTGGAGGGGAATCCCCCAGTCTGCATAACTTTTTTCCACACAAAAGGGCAGGGAACAACTATCCAGTCGTTTGACCCCAGGTGTATCTGTTGACTGGAAGACAGTCTGCGAAAATAATCAGTATTTGCAATCTCGTCGAGCTATAATGCACGTGATTGTTGTTGAATATGAAAGTGGGCTCCTTGAGTCTGAATATGCATGTTTGATTAAGCTTAATTCTCAATGATTTTATACACTTGCTGTAAAGTTAGGTATATATGGCCCGGAATATTATAATGATTCAAATGAAACTGAGAAATTAACGTTTAAGTTAGGAGCAATGTTGATACGTATAAAATTCTTCTTATTGGCAAAAGCATGAGAATCATCATTTTAATTAAAGCATTATTAATTATTATCCAGCCTTCAATCCCAGCCTACAATGATCAAACTTTCAAATTTTGAGGTTGTTGCAACTTTAAAGGCATTTAATATGATCATAACCTCTGCAGCCTTTTGTTTGCTGTTAACGAAACCAAAATATTCATTTAAAGGCAACTTACACCCCATGGGTGATCGAGAATACTCAGTATAACTATTTATTCCGCCATCCTGCCATCTCTGCCTCGTAATAGACCGGTGTGATTGTAAATTTTGCCCCCGTAAATTTGGGGCTCCCGGTCCTCATTTCCCAAGGAATGTCCAGTGAATTTGGTTTCCCCGGACTGATTTACTAGGTAATTTACTGGTATGTATGTACGTTTCCCTCAATTAATTTTGTGTACTGAAGTGATAAGCTTTAAAACCGAAGTTAGAAGTTAGTAATATTTATGTACGGAATACAGCGCCGTTGTACTCGTAGAATTTGCCCACGAACAGAAAATGGCTTCCAGTAAATACTTCGGCGAAAAGAAATAGAATATTATCTTCGATCTGGGCAGTACTCATCGGGATACACTAAAGAAAAAAACTGCGGTGAGATTTACCGTGAAAGAAGAAGAATGGCTTTTTCTTGCAAAAGTGGGACAAGTTGTTGTCTCCAAATTTCCTAGGAAAGAACTTTTCTTTTCTAGCATAGAAGGGTATACACCCGACGGCATCATGCAGTGACTTAGTGAGCTAAATATACGTCACTATTTACTCAGGAAAAAAGTTGTCCGTTAAGCTTTATCAAACAACAATCACGTGACTAGCTCAACGAGATTGCAAATAGACAGACCCTGTTTACATGCAGGATGTGTCGCATACCAGCTGACCAGAGAAGTTTTACCCTGAAAACACATATTCAGCGCCCCGATACATGTTTGGGAAATAGGGGAGCCAGGACAAAGGCGTAGGAAGTTGGGGGCACCCCAACCCCCGAAAGGCTTTTTGAATGTTTTCCTCTCGGTTGGGAGGGGACATTGATAAACTATTTACATAAAATTAAAGAAAAATGCGTAAAATATTTGGAAAGTTTGTTTGATTTTGGCAACATTTCCCGAAATTTCCTAGAAATTAAAGAAAATTTCACAAAATTTGAAGGAGATTTTTCCAAAATTTGCAAATTTTTTCTGGAAATTGATGAAAACTTTGCAGAAATTGAAAAAAAAAATCCTGAAAATTTAATGAGAATTCCCCAAAATTTAAGAATTCGCGAAAAATTAAGGAGATTTACTACTTTAGCAGCAACATTTTATGGAACCTTAAATAACCAGTGCAATTTATCCACTTGTATAATTTCGAGTTCTTTCCCCTCTGAGAGGTGAAGCTTACTAGATACTCCTTGCCAAGTCCAGACAAGTGTTGGCAATTGCCCATCGGGCGAAAAGGTTAGTCCTATTTGAAAATGGTATTGCTTTAAAAGTTACTGAGGGATAAAGGGGGGAGGGTGAGGAGGGGGAGAATGGCACGTTCACCTCCCTATCTGAAGGTTTGGGGCTTATGTTGCAGATATTTGTCCAAACTTGAAGATTGTTTGTTCAAAATTGAAGATGTTTGGCCTACAATTGAGGATTGTTGGTGCAAACTGGAAAGATTTTGGTCCAAAATTAATGATAATTTTAATACGATTAAAAATGTCAACATCTGTTTTCTATCGTTCATTTGATAATTTTGATAATCATATTTATGGCTTTGACCAAATGTGAGGGGGGGAGGGGGGGTTGGCTTATCCCCCAATAGTCCCCCTTAGACACGCCACTGCTTTCCCACCCAATTGTTGCGCCCGCAATACCCATAAATCATGCAATCGTGTGCAGTGCACCTGTCTGCTTGTTGGAGGCTCGTTCGATATACCCCATTGTCTACCAACAGCAGTCTGTCAGGTTTTGCAAAAGCTTCTAGTCAGAATTATAGGCATATACAGATATACGAGTCACACACTGTCTAACTAAGAGCGTTTTCAAATACCAGGCATCAATTTGTATGTTTTATGCAAATTCAGTGATGTATTGCAAGGCAACGTTGGTATTTCTTGTGTAAATCCTATACATGTTTGAATTTTTTTTTATCATAATTCTTTGAAGTGGTGCAGAAAATTCTGACCACGTATTTATATGTCTTTGCCAAGCCCCCAATAATATTCTTGCAGAAATATAATTTTCCATCATTTTCAGTGACTAAGATTTAAGAAAGACATTATTTTTTTTTTATAAATCACACATTTTTCATGAAATAAAATGCATGGCCAAACTTTGATCAGCCGTAACTCTAAAATTCGAATTCCTTTTTAAATATTCAAACACTGATCAGCTCAAATTTTAACTCTTCAACCAATATAGGAACTTAATTTATAGGTCTATCTCTTCAAGGAAAACAGACGGATATAAATTGTCTATTTCAAAAACCGGGCCACGTTGCGCATTCGTATTCTTTCGTTGTCAAGTTGTCAGTAGAAATTATGTTAAAACAGGAAAGAAAATAGTATATGCAGCTTTCTAATTGTATCGATCAGGAAATGAAAAGTAGAACCAGGTTTCCTGAACTGATAAGCTTTGTTTTTCATTCCTCCTAACAGTACCGATAATCTTTAAGTAAAAACAAAGAGTATGTCACATGATAGCCAGCTCAATATTGCTTTATGAAAACAAATTCGCTCTTCAACCATTTCCTGACGAACCGATAGTTATAATTGATTTTGCAGAAGTATAAGATTATCTTGACTTTGGAATGTTTGAGTCATGCAAGAAGTTACAAGAAGGGGGATGTAGTAATTATTGTCACAATCTTTGAATATCTTCTGAGCTCTCTTTGCCCAGTAAAAAACCTCAGAATTGTTTACCATTGGGGCTGACATGGGGCTAACGACTTTGTTGACTTCCGTATCAGAACTGAATATGGAACGAATGATAAAAAGAGACAATTGTTATTGCGTAAGGGGATTTATCCCTATGAGTATATGGATTCCTGGGAACGGTTTGGGGGGTGCCCTCCACACCAAGATGCCTTCTATAGCAAGCTTACGGAGAAAAATATCTCCAATGGGAATTATCAACATACGCAGGAGGTTTGGGGGGTATTCGAATGTGATACTTCGAAATATATCGGAAGACTTGCTAGCGGCAGTATGGTCTGGATCAAGCACACTATTATACCAGCCCTGGATTATCTTGGGATGCACTCTTGAAATATACAGGTGTTGAATTGTAGCTGTTAACCGACTATGACATGCATCTGTTCTTCGAGAAAGGCATGAGAGGTATTATTCCTGTGGTATCCAAGCGCTATGCTAAAGCCAACAACCCCTACGTCTGAGGCTATGACTATTCCAGGCCTAACAATTATATTTTTTACCTAGACGCAAATAAACTGTGTGGTTGGGCAATAAGTCCGGTAAATTCGAATCGGTGGATGAAGTGCCCCCGCTGGAAACGCTTTTACCCGACGCAGAAAAGGGTTACATACACGAGATGACCTTGAGTATCCTCAAAGCTGCACGACGTCCGCAATGCCTACCCACTTGCTCCAGAACGTATAAAGGTTCCAAAGGAGCGGTTGTCAGATTATCGAGAAGGGCTTCTAAACTCGTCAACTGATGTTAAAAAGTTGGTTCCCAATCTCTGTGATAAAAAGCGCTATGGTGTGCACTACCGAATTTTACAACTCTACCTCTCTCTAGATATGAAGCTGACAAAATACATCGTGCAATTCGGTTTGACCAAAGCAAATGGATGAAACCCTACATTAGAATTAATACAGAACTCCGCAAGAAGGCCAAGACCAGATTTGAGAAGGACCAATACCTGACTACAAGTTGAAGAAGAATGGCGTCTTTGGTAAGACTATGGAAAATCTGCGTAAGCGTGTAGACGTCAAGCTCATGAGAGCCTCTGAAGATGACAAGCTTCGCCGGTGGATAGCTAGCCCCGCGTTTGCAAGGCATGTGGTATTTGATAATGATCTAGCCGCCCTACACATACACAAACGTCGGTTGATGCTTTACCAACTAGTCTACGTTGGGATGTGTGTCCTGGATCTGAGTAAACATTTAATGTACGACGTTTATTACAATAACCTGAAAGAGCAACATGGGAGCGGTGCAATCTTTTCTATACGGACACGGATAGTCTTCTGCTTGAAATCCAAACCGAGGATGTGTATGCTGATATGAGTTATGAGTCACACCTCTATGACACGAGTGATTATCCAAAAGACCACCCGTTTTACAGCACCATGAACAAAAAGGTGCTTGGCAAAATGAAAGACGAATGCGCTGGAGTACCCATTAGTGAGTATATATGACTTCGATCCAAAATGTATCCTATCCTGAAGGAAGATAAAGGCGAGGTCCGAAAGCAAAAGGCGTTAAAAACTATGTTGTAAAAAAATATATACGACATCAGCCGTACAAAAAAGCACTATATGATAACAAGACATTTCGTCATGGTATGAATCTATTGAGAAGTGAACACCACATTATATATAGCATGCGAATAAATCAAATTTCCTTGTCACCTCTCGACACCAGGCGCTAGGTTGTGAGTGGATCACCCACCACTATGGCCTTTGGCTACAGGAATTAAACATACAAAAAGTCAAATGAAAAATGAAAGTGATAAAACAAATTACAAATATTTAAAAAATAAAAACAATAAAAAAGCTTTTTCTGTCATAAATTATTAATATAGGGGGCCCATTTAATGAAATCAAAATATATATAAAAACGACATAAAAAGTCGGTCAGTAAAAACGGCATAAAAAGTGCGCCAGAAAAATGACATAAAAGTGCGCCAGAAAAATGGCATAAAAAGTAGGCCAGACCAATTAGTAAAAACAAAAATAAAAATCGACATAAAAAGTGCGCGAAAAAGCGGTATAAAAAGTGGGCCAGAACCCCAGCCCAATTAGTGAAAAACGGTATAAATACGACGTAAAAGTGGACCAGAACCAGCCTTTTGTATACTACTGATATTTAAAAAAAATCCATAGCAAACATGGCAGTGCGGGCCAATCATAGGGGAAGGGGATGGAGGGGGACCGTGACTTTTTCCCGACTCGAAATCTTATCACGAAAAATATCGCAATGAATAAATATTTAATTTTGAGCAGTGCTCAACCAGGCTGGGGAGAAGGGGGGAGGGAGGGGTGCATATTAATCGAGAAAAGAAAATAGGGGCACTAAAATGCTCTTAATAATACTTCTGGCTCAGCCCAGGGGTAAAGCGTTATATGAGCACTGAAGATTTTTTACTTTGGATGCCCCAAAATTAAACACAACATTCAAAATGCAATTGATGAAAAGTAGAATATTCTAAGATAAAATCTACTAAGATAAGCTTTAGCATGTATTTTTACTGAAAATTGAGAACATTTGGGCATACTTGTGGGGTCTGGGACAAAGCCCTGCTAGGGCCGGGAAAATCCGGATGCGCTGAAGATTTCTTGTTTTTGATTCCCCTGATTGGCTTTAAATCGAGACACAGACTAGCAAAAATTTAATTATAAAACAAATAAACTTTCTAACATTAAAATCAATTATGATAAGCATTTGGATTACCATTTGTACACAAGCTGGCAGGTAGAGGAGAAATTATGGACATATTCTTGTATTCGGATACAAAACTTACCTGCGTATTGTGCTGATAGTTTTCCGCCAATTTTCGTATCACAATTTTTCTTGCAAAACCCTTTCAGACTGGTATATCTTAACAGTCAGCCAGTGTAGAAATTACGTGATGGGGTTGGTACTGCTTTCCAGTGGCGTGGTGAGTCATGTTTCAATAGGGGGAAGGGCATGTTGGCGTTCCCCTCCCTCTCCCCTAAAAAAAAAGATCATATTAAGAGTAAAACGTTGGGCACATAGATTTAAATTGGTAGCATCGTTTAGATGGTACCGTTTAAGAAATTGCTTAAAATCATTATACGGGCAAAGCACTGGTATACAGAAGCCCAGTAAACAAAGATTTTCGCGTTCAAATTTCCTAAAAGTGAAGAAAATTTCCCAAAAATTGAACAATATTTCCCAAATTTTGAAGAAAATTTCCACAAAATGGAGGAAATTTTCTGAAGATTGAAGCAAATTTCTCGAAAATGAAAGAAATTTAACGGAAAAAGATAATTTCCTAAAAATTGAAACCTGGAAAATGTTCCCAAATGAAGGAAATTTCCCAAAAATTGAAGCAAATTTTACGAAAAAGAAGGAAATCTCACGAAAAGTTTCCCCGAATAAAGGAAATTTCCCGAAAATTAAGGCAAATTTATTTACCGAAACTTTAAAAAAAACTCATTACAGAATCCGCCCCTCGAACACTACTCCGTCATGGTTTTCTGTGCCTGTGGCATTCTAGTAACCACATGAACGATTACGTGACATTGACAAGCAGTCACTGAAAAGTTCGAGTTTCTTATTTCATTTCCATGTTACTTCACCCATGGAGCTATTAACTTAATAGCTCCATGCTTCACCTCGTATCATAACAAAAAATTTGGTCAAATGATTGCGTAATACATGGTCAACGCGTTGAGAGAATGTCCTTGAAACGGGATGAAAATGACAGTGACAGTTTCATCCCGTCCGTGCTTCAAGGGGCGCTTTCTTCAAATGTTCCCAAAAATAAATAAAAAATCCTTAAAGGTAAAGAAATTTCCCGAGAGTTGAAGGAAAATTCCATAAAGTTTAAGAAAATTCCCGTAAAATTATGGAAGTTTCCCGAATTTGAACGAAATTTCCCAAAATTTGAAGATTTCCCGAAGAATAGATGTGCAGGGAAAAGAAATTTGTAAGACTCATTATTGGGAATCAAAATGGTACTTGGCGGGCCTTGCTCAAATTAATTGTGTCAAACCTAGGCGAAACCTCCAGAAGCCTTACGTTTCTCGTGATTTTGAAAACAGAAAATTGCTTAATATTGTGTCAAATCCAGAGTCGACGTCCTGATAGGCGCCCATGGGGACCAAGCCCCAGGAATCTTAGCGTTTTCGGCGTGATTTGGGTAGCAGAAAAGTGCTTAAAATCGTATCAATTCCACACTAAAGTCAGTTAAAAGGAATATCTTGGAATGAATGTTCAAATGTAAGCTTCAATTGACTACAATATGTGTCTTTAGTTGGGGTTCAGGGATGATTTTCATGTTTTGGATGTAAGAATAAAGCTTTGAGAGAAAACATTTACAACATTTGTTTTATAATCTATACAAATTGCAGAAGTTGAGAATAAAAAGTATATACAATTCATAAATAGTAAATAAAGTTTCTAGCTTTCTGATAGGTGGTCTCGAATACATTCGAGACCAGCATGATGTACGTTAGGAGAGTGATGATGATCAACACTTTTCATATATCAACACACTTCTTAAGCATAATAAATGTACATGGTTGCATTCACATCTATGCCCTAGCCTAACGCGTAATTACTCTTGTTTGAATAATCGATTGTCTCGGATACATTCGAGACCAGACTGACTAGTACGTATGGCAGTACATGTGTGCCCCTCAGACTATACATTAGCAAAATAATGAAAACCGTATCCGAGGATGCAACAAATTATAAAGAAATATGTAATGTTAGGCCTAAGGCCTAACCTTACTGTGGGCCCTATGTGAAAAATAAACCAACCACAACATTCGAGCCACAACAACACGACTCTCAGAACAACTCAAATTTGATTGAAGAACAATCACACTAAGCGAACAAGTTCAAATTTATGAAATAAGATTTTTGTTTAATTTTCCACTTATTCCTGTACTGATCAGAACAGAAATCTGAGAGCCTTGCAAAGTCATTTTTCGGCCCAAGTGAATTGCTACGTTAATGCTGACACTATTCAAAATACCTCATTTGAACAGCAGATGTATCAGCAGTAACTAACATTAACGTTAACGTTAAGCCTTGGATTTACAGTTCGCTGTGTCTGTGTACGTAACTGGGCCTACGTGTGTACATCATTCAGCCAGTCTACGACTTGAGAATGCCTATTTTGGTCACAAAACAAACGAGCAGCCAACTAAGCAGCTAAGCCTAAACTCGATGTTCCCGAACTGTTTCAAAAGATGCCTTAGTTAAACCAGAGGGCATGACGTCATTCGCCCGATACTACGTATAGGCCGAAGGTCGAGAGACGAAACTTCCTAAACATACAGTGTGTGTGTGTGTGTGTGTGTGGGGTTGATGCCTTTATGTAGCCATATTTATTCGAGCGTGCTTTTTTCGTACAAGATTTGAAAAGCACGGTATACATTTAAGTGAATGATTGATTTTGTAAAAATTGGTGTACGAGTCTAAAATTATATACTAACTCGACTTTATTTTGCATTATTTTTCTGGATAAGAATTTTCATTTAATGCCCTTTAGGTTTTAACTCAATTTAAGGATGACGTCATCGTAGGGCCAGCGGACCTCGGCTATCGCCTCGGTCCGCTCAAACCCTGCGACAACGTCATCCTTGGTCTCAAATGGCATTTGAGACCGGCCACCCTCGCATTTATCCCCGAATTGTAAGAAACTGTGTACATACACTGAGGATTTGTGTGAATCGTTTTATATTTATAGGCCTATTATGAAACCTTTGAGCTTTGTTTAACAAAAGATAGGTTCGACACTTACTTTGCTTATTTATTTGTTTTATCCTTCATGACATCTCGATCCTCAACTTATTGTTATATTTGTTGTTGATACTTTGTGTATTCTTGTTAGATATCAAGGCCCATAGTGCACTCAAGGGCCATACACTGATAAAAGGCCAGTTATCGTCTTAACAGGCCAGAAATCAATTAGACGTTTTTGATTAGTGTAAATATTTGCAAATATAGTGATACGCCAATCAATAACCGCCACGGAAGTGACACAATTACCGTGTATGATTGATTATCTCGAGACGAGATTTTAAACAAATAAATAAAGTGAAATTGACATGCTGGGTTTCTTCGCCATCATGTAACAATATAGGTTTGCCAGATATAATCCTGTGCTAAGCAAAGAACCTCGGACAAATCACCTATTCTCACACAATTTAACTGAAATGTAATGTTAAACATATTCAGAGTTGCTTTCTCCAGCTAAAGCTTAATATATTTCAGAGGATACGTGCAATTATTAGATTCATTTTAAATAAAAGTAGGCAGAGAAATCAACCAAATTCCTATTCTGTTATGGAATTATTCTATACATTTGTGTATAGGATATACATTTGTATATAGAATATACATTTTTGCATAGAAATGACTGAAATCAGACTAGTTGTAGCATCACATTCTAACATTCTTTTTACGTTTTATTGATATATGTTCTGAAATGCTGACATGCTGTGATTAACAACTATTAATATACAGGAACTGTAATTTACCACCTGATAAAATTCAATTAAGTTTTCTCCTAAAATATTAAATGTATTAAAGCAAATTCAAATATATGAGGGTGTGGTATCATCGTACTACTGCAGTGCACCTGCCAGTTTCGTATAAACATGTTAAACCTTACGGTTTTGTTTGTCGTTTTCCCCTTTCTGATGTATCCGACAGGTCTGTCAATGATTATTCCTTCAAACAGTGGTGCAGAACTTTATTTACAGAAAGGGAGACTCGTATTTCTCCTAAATAGCGTATACGTAGCAAGATGGTACTTCTTAATGACTAAGAAATACACCACCGCTATATTTAAAAACCTAAATATTATAATAAACACAATCTACATAAATGCACTTTATATATAACCACAAATTGATTTCATAAAACTTCAAAAAAGAAGGTCACAATGTATAGCGGTTCAATCCTTTTCATATGAAACTGGATAAGCTCTTCTTTAGAAAAGACAGAAAGTGTGAAACAGTTTACCAAATTATGTCGTCTTGCCGTTCAAAAACTACATGCAACAACAGATGTGGATAAAGTGGCTCGAATGAGCTATCGTCCATAAGAAGATCCTATCATGTCTGAGGTATCCTGAGGAATCCTGAGGTATCCGGAGGAATCCTGAGGTATCGTGGGATATCCCGAGGTATTCGGAGCTATCATGAATTATCCTGAGGTAATCCGAAGGTATCCTAAAGTATCCAGAGGTATCCTGAGGTATCCTGGGGTATCATGAGGTATCCTGAGGTATAGAATATCAGCCCCGTTCCATTGGACTCCTCTAAATTTTTGACTATTTGAAAATAGTATGCCTATATACAATTTATAGGATGTATACAGATGTATGAATATTTGTGATAATAAAAGAGCACTTCCTAAGAGCTCAGTCAACCTAGCACTATGAATGTTGAAAGATGAGCAGCAGAGTCAACCGTTACCCTAATGTCATATACACCATCATTGTATTTGTCATTCTGATAATTCCCATATACATAGTGCTAAAACCAAAACCCGGCAACGGAACTGGTTTTTAAAGTGATATTAGCTTTTGGGGATTCATGTCATTGCTCAGATGTTTCATCTGTCGTCACATTCGGAAGAAGAAATATAATTTTGGAAATTACGATGTTTGTTGGTGTTTATGCATTAACTGCAAAATTATAGTGATCACGATAGGGACAAAAATGAAAGTCTGAAACAAACGAAAAGTTTGAAATAAAAATATAAAGTTAGAGGTAATGGCTTTTGGGGTTTGAGGAACACCATATATGCAGTGCTACACTTTTATGAAAACTTAAATCTTTTTTAGCCATACTTTGAAGCCTCCTGAAGATTCTTATCTTAATAAAAACAATTCAAAGCATCGACACCTTTGCGTCCAACTTTTGTTTCGATGCGTTGTGGCCAAAATTTCTTTGATTAATTAATTCCAATATGGACTTTTTCAAACCGAGTTTAGCCGAACGTGATTTCTTCAATTCTTTGACCAATTAAATGTTGGGGAAACTTTTTTCGTGTTTCTTAACCAATCAGGTCCAGTTTTGAGGAAAAAATGTAAGCAGCAATAATGGGATTTCATCACGTGACTCTAATTCAACTGGACTCCATTTTGCCGGGCAGCGGCGTCGTTGCCTTTCACTCGTCTTCACACTTTTACTGATTGCAGTTTTATGCTCGCTTCCGATTTTTCTTCATATTTTCTATTTTCACCGGGTATAAAGAGTAACTTTAACGTTAACGCCATCTGATTGTTCGTTGACTTAGACAAAGCCTACACACCTGATACAAAATGCTTGCTGCAAATCCTAGTGTGTACGGCCTACCGTAGGTTAAAAGCCATTGCCTCATACAGCAGAAACCCACTTCAAACGTCGATCAGGATCAGAAGGAAATCGAGAAAATGTCTTTTTATTCTCCTCACACATCTATTAGTGCAACCAACGGCACAGCAAGATTCCAGCATAATTATCTTACAAAAATAATCGTATATGCTTGAGGTCGGACATCTGGGAATGTTGTGGTGCACGGCGACGTTACAATGCTTTTTTGACAATCTCAAATTTCAATCAAAGGGGAAAACAAATAGTTAGCTATCATTGCAGTCAATGGGAGAAAAACACATTTTTTTGTGATTTTTCAACAAATACTGAACATAATTTTTTTTCTTCAAATATGATGTGTATTAGATAATAGTTTCCAACATATATATGAGTACACCATTAATTTTCGCTGACTGGCTGAGGCGACACAAGTATTCATAAAGAATATCCAATTGACTGTAATGATAAAGTTTCCCCTTCAACTTGGTAAAACCGTACTGAGCTCGTACACGGTTACGTCGACTCCGACCACGAGGATAACAACATGCAAACGTATGTTAGTCTAATTAAATGTACAGCAGACGACAGTGGTTTTGACCAACAAAATGGCGATATAAACAAAGTCACGTGACCTCGTGACGTCAGTTGAAACACCCTAATACACGCGCGTATTTCTTTCATGTATAACGCACGTATGATATGTGCGCTTGAAAATATTTTTTCATACGCTTGGTCCCATTTCGTGCGTGAATTGTTCAGACGGCCAAGATTCCCCCAGTAATTGATTGGTCAATAAAATTCCCCCAGTATACGATTGGTCCATTATGGACACGTGAATCTCCGCAATGTTTTCCGGAAATAGCCGATTCAGATTTTAAAAGGTCTATATCAGTCAATTAACCTTTCCAGGTTACGAAATAGGCCACGTATTTAGACATGCTAGATGTTCATTCGGCCTTCCGCAAGCTTTGATCCATTAATGGCACTTCTCCAAATCTTTCAAGATTTTAGCAAAAGGAATAACAAAATTCCGTTTGCTAATCGTTTTGGATAATGGGAATCGGATTAACAAAGCCCGTAGTGGGCCCGGGAGTGGGCCCGTAAGCGCAATTTGTTTCACCATTTTGCTGTCACTCAGCCTGTGTTTGCAGAAATTTGTTTTGTACAGTATATGCATTGACAAAATGAGTGCGCGCCGCTAGCTAGCTGTACTATACCAGAACCGCGTAGGATGATCCCCCCCCCCTCCTCCCCCCCCCCACTTACTTACGCAGATGTTATTGCAAGGAAAATTTTTGCGATGATTCGACCCAGAGAAGTTAATTGCTGTAGTTTAGGCTGAATAACATCCGATATAATTATCTTGCATGTTTGGAACTGTTCCACATCATTTCATATGTTTAATCAAAACATATCCGTGTAAGAAAAAAGCATTGACGGAAAACATTTAGTTGAGAATCGTTTACTCTTTAATCTCTCTTTTCATTCGGAATAATGATATCTAAGGGGAAGGATGCAAGGGGGGAGGGGTGTCGGGGTGTGAGCGACCTCCTTTTTTTCGTTCAAAAATGTTAATGTTATGTTTGTAAAGGTGTTCTAATAAATCACATGCGTCACCAAAGATGGTGGGTCGCCTATCAGAAAAATATCCTTCAGTGTTTTAGTTCGAATCTTCCTCAGACTTCACCCTAGACGCATTATGGAAGTCAATCCCTTAGCTTATCAGGTATAAAATACCCCATTAGAATGTATGTTCCTCATGAATTACATATAAATTAACGGACAAACTACACTTTTTAGTTTATTCCGATCCTTCATGTCCTAGAACAGGTAATCACTTTAAAAAAATTAGATTTTCCAGCCTCCATGGAGAAAAGTGTTAGCAATGGTAACCGTTGCTTTATCATTTTATTTTTTTAAATGTTCTTTTTATTCGAAAATGTAATTTCATAGGAATATTTCTCACTGAAATCCATATGCTTTATATTATATGTCTACATGATATGTAAAAATTGATCAAACTGTCTAAAGCTATGTCTGTTGCCTTGACTGATCAAATTTCTGAAATACAGTTTGTTAAATAGCCTTTCGTACAAACCACGGAAGAGGGGGAGGGGGGGGGGTTGTAGGTATATATCTTCACTTTTTTTTTAAAGGGATGGTCTATACAATTATACCCCCACCTTTTTACTACTAAAATACCACTTTTTCTTTTTATTGAAATTGCGTCTATGATAACTAGCACTATGGCACAGGCCTGCTATAGCCTACATATCGCTACAACATATTATATTTAGAGATATAAGAGTTAATTTACGGCACTAAAAACATTATTTCTTTCTTAAAATGATACAATCCGTCGAATGCCAGTATAGGACCATTCCCAGAAACGTTTATTTACTTCAGATGTAAAGAAAAGTTCACAAAAGCATGGACGGATACCTCGAAAAATGTAAAATTTGATTAACCTCAAAATTATTAAAACGTTTTTTATATGCTTCTTTTCCAAATTGACTAAATTTTTGTACCTGGCTCATAAGCATGCACAGGTACTGTACCTTAAAATATGTCATCCACCCCATAAGTTCATCCACTTTTAGGCCTCAAAATGACTAACCGCAGAGCTTCCGGTGGCTTTGCCTCCTAGTCCTCTAACGAGGCTTTGCCCATAGCCACCCAAAGCGGGCCACTGCACCCTCACTCCTCGACTCACAAAGCAAGTCCCTGGACTACCCGCCCCTGAACCCCGTGATTGTACCTATATGTTAGTAACAAAGGCTATGAAATATATGCCCTGGTATATAGGTCTAGTTCCTAGCAGCAATTATACTTTATTCACAGAAAGCATAGAAATAAGATGTGTGGTACTAAAATCTTCCTTAAATGATGCAATTGTTTGAATGCTGTAGCACCACTCCCACAGACTTTCAGTTACACATACCCCAGGTGTGTAAAAAAAACATGCAAGGATACATAAAAACGTGGCAAATTCCATCTACTTTAGGCCCTCATAATGACTAAAATCACAGAGCATCCTGGGCTTCGCCTCTGGACCCTACCAGGGCCCGCTTAAGGGCCCTGGACGCCACGCCGATTATCTCGCGAAAGGCGCTAACGCGACTTTAAAGTAGGACTCCATGATTTTGTGATTCGACCCCCTTTTATATTCTCTGGTGACGCCTATGATACATTACACCACATATTGTAATATGTTGAAGCAGGGAGTGGACAACTCCTGGTTGGAGGCTCAAAATTTTGCACATATATTGAGCGATCCATTATAACAAATTTGCCAAAATAACTTTTCCAGACCGTCTGGCCAGTTGCAATCAAACACACCTACTTGCGGAATAATAGGATTGTATGTTGACAAGATCTCAGCAGCAGAAATCCACATCGCTGTTTAAAGGTCTACAACCAAGCAATTTCTACATTGGTTTAAAAGAGTATTGAAATTTGAGCAGATAATTTTGTTTAATTTTGAAAATATTACGTTTACTTTTGAGTTGTTGCTGATCTTGATCAGTTTTAATTTATGCTATAACTGGACAAACGGTTTAAAATCTTCAGGTAATTCTTCAAACTTCTTTCCTTAATCTCGTTCACTGAAATGATGGAAAAGTCTGCTATAGATCAGATGGCAAATACTCAAAAACAAAATGTTGGTGGCCACTTGAGCAATTGTGATATTTATCAGACCAAATAATTTTACTGGTTGTTTTCTAGTATTGCTTTATCTAATTCTCCACAAAATCATCGCTTGGCAATTAATAACTTTCTGCCAGCGGGTTAGATTTTAACATGCTAAAATGGTTTCTTCACAATTGGGCCCGCTTCGTATGGTTCAAAGAACAAAAATTGTTTTCCCCTCTGAAAAAAAAAAAATGTTAAAGACTATTTCGTAATTTTTCAAATTTCTCTTTATTCATCAATGACATGTGAATGTAATTACTTTGCCTTCACAAATGATATATCATTTAATAATTATCAAATAAACAAAAGTTGGTTAATCTTAATGAGAGCTGTTCGTTTATTTTGCGCAAATAATAATTCATTCAAAATTTGAGTTGTTAACATCTTCGTCCTTCATCCGAAAGTAATGTCTTTATATGAGACCGGCTGGAAGAAGGTTTGCAGAATAAATTGAAGCCTGCATATTGTTATTTAAGTTAGGTATATCTATTGGTAAAGACCACGAGTATGTAGAATGAATTAGATCCTGTGTATTTAGGTATTCCAGTACAGAGAGTGTTATTCTGGTAGTAGGTTGAGGGTCCAGCAATCGTGTCAAACAATTTCGCGTATTCAAAGAGATAAACAATGGGTACTGAGGTGGCTCACTAGAAATGTAACTGAAGCTGTCATATGGCTCTTTACCTATATCATTCGGTAGAATGTGATACCCAAAGCCAGACAGTGCCCTGTATCGCGTCGTAGCAACCTGCTTGATATTCGGGTGGAACGGAACTTACATGGGTTCTTGCCCACATTAGTGGTAATACATTGTTATGCTTTAATGCCAAACCGAAGTCAATGATCTTGAACTCGTTTCCAGGCAAAACCAAGATAATGTCGGGCTTTAAATCACAATGGGTCCATCCAGAGTGGTGAATATCAGTCATGGCAAAAACTAATTTTCGGAGGAACTCGAAAGCAATGTTTTCATTTAGCCTTCCTGAATAGGTTAAGTAATTGCATACAGTCATACACCCAGCTGGTTTCTTCATGACTATAACGGAGTAGTCGCATGGACTGATGGAACATTCGTCATGTCTGTACAAATCAATCACACAACTTAAGGTATAGAGTTCTCTTAAGGCGAGTACTTTATTTGCTATCCATGTCCCATTTGGCAGCTTCACCCAGGTAGTGCAACCAGCGTGTTTTGCAAACTTGACCGCTACCTGAAATTTAAAACGAAAAGAAAATAGTATTCGTGAAGTTTTTTTTTGTCACGTACATCACAAATTTTAATCTTAGAACATTGATCAAGCTTCATCAAGTCAAAAATGAATAGTCGTTTTATAAGATTGAAAGACTACTATATAGCTGTCTAGCCAAAATTTAGTAGTCTATGATATAATGTTAAGTGCCACTAGTACTTTCAAAAAGGGTATTTTGTTTATTCCATGTTTGCAGTCCATTTGAGTACAGTCTGATTTGACAAGAGTGAGAGAAAAACTCCAACAAGACAAAATGCATGTAACCATATGCATTTCTTAAATGCACCAAAATATAGACATAATTAAAATGTTCAATCATTTGTCTGTTTGTTTGAATCCAATGAAGAGATAACTTGCTCTAATTCTTGAAGTTTTAAGAATATGTCTAATATTGACAGCATTTTGACATTTTACTCATTTTGTTAACTTGTGCCAATGTGTAATAATTATAAAGCATTATCATATAAATCTTACACTTGTTGCCGTAATCATGATCGACAAATGGGTAATTTTCTACTTGTGAGCAGTGTTGAGAGATTTTGTATCACACTTGAATGTATTATCGACCATAATGTGGATATTTGAATTAAGATCAGTTTTGAAAGTGCATACCTCTTTTCCAAAGCCATTCGGTTTCTTTTTGGCACCAATGAAGACTTGTCCATATGCACCAGCCCCAAGGCCGCCCTTCAGCACATATCTCATCATATTAGTGAAGTGTTGGGCCACGGATAAATTTTCAGGTAGCCCTAAGTTGTGACCAGTAACTGCATTTCGAACCCAAAATCGTGGGTCGGGTGGAAATCTTTGTCGATCTTGGTTCTGCGCAACAGAAAAAGAAGTAAATATATTTTGAAAGCGAATATACGTGTAATAAGAAAAGGTTGCACAAGAATGACAAGTCTGAAATTATTTGACAACCATAAAATTTGTAATCAAAAGAAAAACCTCTATCCATGTAACCAGTTTAGTCACCAGATCGACACACATTTTCCGCTTCCTTGCCTTCAATATGCCAAACTGAGGTGCATGCTTGTGCTTTGTTTGGAGGAAATAAATATTCATTAGTTTAATTTCGACCAATTAGATTGTTAGAGGAGCATGCGTACCCTGAGGCGATTATCATAGACATTTCATATTCAGAGCAGCTTACCAACTTCAGCCATTGTTCAATGAATGTGATAACGATCGAAATAATGATAGTAATTATGAATAATATATGAATTGCTGACGGAAACAGCTAATCTTGATGATCATACGGATGATGAAATAAATTGAATCATGATGACAAATCATTTTAAACCAAAGTAAAAATGAAATATTGATAATCATTTGGAGAGTATTGAGAATAAGATTGATGATTGATGATTTTTTTTTGTTTACAAATCTCATCACTTATGTTGAACACTTTCGTCCCATCCTAGTCAATAATTGCACATGGAAATTTATATTGAAGGAGCCTTACCCCAAGAATATGCCTCAATTGGTCAGAAATAACATCTTGAACAGGTCGTGGAGTCGTTTCAAAAAGTTGGTGCAGATCCGAGATGGCGATGCGGGTTGTAGGATCAGAATTCAGCAAGGTGCGAAGAATCTTTTCGCATTTCTTAAAACAATAGCAGGGAACCAAAGCGCTCTTATATTGGCAGATTGTGGGGTAACAAATGGAATGTCTGCAAAACCCATGAAATAAAAGATGGTGCCGAGAAACCAGACTGTCGCTTTCACTTCGTCGTAGGCTTCTTCACCGGTTCTCCATTCTGAGGACAGTTCCAGACGGAGGTGCCTCTTCGCGTCGCCATGTACGATCCATTCTGAAAATGGCAGGAAGTCCAAAATCGATTACCTTCAACTTGTTGTGTTTGCAAATTAAATGATTCAGCGGCTTCAGGTCGCAATGAACCCATCCTTTGTAATGGATATGTTTAAGAGCGTCCACCAAATGCTCAAGAAGCGTCAGGGCTGCTATCTCGAACAATTTACCGTCTCTTTTGATGCTAGTATGAAGGTCCTCACATTGACCAGGCTTTTCCATTGTTGTCGCAACATACTCTGTTATCCACGATGCAAGTGGTATGAGAGTACAGAGAAACGATTTCCTCAGTGTGCTGAACATCTAGTAGAGCAGTGACCTCTTTCGGCAAACTTATGCTGTCCGATTGGTCCATTCCCTGATCCGTGCACCTTCGATAAATTTGACGGCAACCTACGAAATGAGACAAATACAAAATACACTACTGCTTGTGGCAAAATATTTTACAGCACCGCCCACCAGAAAAGTCTATGTTATGAGTTTTTAAAATAAAATGAATTTAGTGGGAGATTATATAATTTTAATTAATGCAGGATCTGCACGCATGGTCGAAAGACGTTTTGGTCTTTCTACATAATTCTCTTCTTTACGCGTAATATCTACCGAAGAAATAAACACACATATCATTTGAAAATTAAAAAGCGAACGCCAAACTTTGATTACCTCATGATATTGCCCATTTGGTATCAGAGGCGTTACACAATACACTGCGCAAAATGATCCTTCTCCAAGAAGTGACTTGAAATTGAACTCGAGTTGTGTCATGATCTGCTCTGGATTGTTTGGGGCGTTCTTGGATTTGGGTCGTACCGCTGCTCCTGATTTGTTGTCACTTGTGTTGCTATTATCACCACTGAAAATAATCATGCTCACTGTTTTCCAACTTTCCTCGGGTTATTGAGACTCCCCTTAAAAATAGAAGATCACATTCGTAGAAGACATGAATTCCATGGACACTCATACAGTTACAATAAGAACTGTTTAGGTTCCTTAAGGTGTTTTAAGTATCGGATCAATAAATGGGACCAAATGAGGTCAATAACCTACCTTTCACGTCTCAAAAGAACTGTACATGCAACTGATAGTCAATTCTTTAACAGTATGAAACGTATGTAGGAGATCGCATTTTTACATTGATTTTACTTTCAAAATCGGTACATTTTCAATATATTTTCGTGTTGCAACGTATTGTTTGTATTAGTATACGTATCTTTCTTTTTCTACCTTGTTTGATACTGTCAAGGATTTTTGGCAAACTAATATTTTTTTATTTTTTCAATAAAATATTCAATTTAATACAATTCTCGTGGCTGTTTTGTTATTTTGCTTTTCGAGTGTCCATTGACCATATCTCGTGCCTTATCAAAGCACCGACCCTGTAAAGGTTTTACTTGGTACATCACTGATAGACTTTATGTTCATGAATGCTCACTTCGAAGAACTGCTGGCAAAATCAAATGCACACTGTAGATGGTTGGTTGACCCGTAGAATAACGTAGGCCATGATTGCTAAGGACTTTTGAGCTTGATGATGGTGGCAGCTTGATTAACTGGTTGCTTCTATCCAAAACCTTGAGAAGGTTCATGCGGTGAACTTGGTCATCAGTCGTTGCAATTTCCTCAGTGGACGGATTGCATGTTACTAAAGCTAGAGAACCCATAATTTTAAGGCAGCATGCAATTTTCCTTGGCTGCTTGGTGTCAGTCTCTGGATTGTAAATGGGAAGGTCGATGTCTTCCTGGAAACGTTGTCAATAGAAGTTGCAGCTGACAAACCTTGATTTTGAAATGACTGACAAGCCGTTGTTGCTTTTAGATGTTGGAGTAACAATATGCGTAGTATCAGCAAAAACTTCTTTCGAATGTGGGTTGGCTTGTGAACTTCCACGCAAGTTAACATCATCTCCACTTGTGATCGTACTATCTTCACGTCGGAAAGTCGCCCTGTCAGTGGCTTCACACTCTGGCGACGACTCTGGGATAACGGTTGTTACGGTTGTTTGGAAGCGGACAGTTTCTGCTTAGACGTGTTTTCATTTTGTGGTATTGAATTGTCATCGTTTTGCCTAACAGAAGAAAATCGACGAACAATGGATGATTAAACATTTTGATTTGGTAATCAAATTGATGCTTCGTTTTAAATTTGTAAGCAATATTTTATTTTCAACAAATATCTTTTACCAAGTTCCATTTTTTCCTTTTCCTTTTTACACATTTTGGATGAATGCATTAAAACTGACCTCCAAATGTTACTGAAATCAAGAACCAAAGCAGGAACCGTGCATTCCCGTTCATTTCATTCGTGTCTCTATTCTTACTCGAATGATTTCAAAATGTTCGTGAAACTATCTTAGTTCTTTAATAATAAATCATACAACTTACCTAAATACCCAAGTTTTGTTGACAGACTCAAAGAGGAGTTTGATCTCATTAGAATGAAGGAATTTGCCACCAGTTTTTCTTCGTTCTGAACAAGGTCTATATAAGAAGAAACAAAAATTGATAGTGGAGCAATTCAAAACTCGAAATAATATGTACGAAGATAAGTATCATATCTAACAGACTCATAAAATTTTAAAACTATTCCAAACAAAAGAAGTTGCAATTAAGAATAAAAACTTTTTATTGGTCACAGGATTTTGCAAAAGAGAATATTCCACAGCAACACGACTGAACATTATTCCATGTATTTATACAATTTGTGGTAAAACCGAAAGTAGCACCGCGGGATTTTGCATGATTGACGCTGCATTTGGTCTATCTTTGCAAACGTAGGCCCTACTTACAAGAGTGAGCTGAGGATGGGGCTAAGACAATAACACAAACTGCCTATATCTGAATAATTTAACCCCTCCAACAGCCAAAAGAGCGAAGTTTGAGAAATCTAAAACGAGAGATGTAAAATACGAGCATACCTAATAGATAAACTTTAACACTTTTGCAGTGAAGAAATTTTTCCTAAAATTCTTTGCTCACCAATTATAAAAAGCACGAGTTTGGAAAGTGTGCACAAAGAAGGGCTCATTGTCATTGCCATCCTCTAATGGTACTGTAAGTTTGGAGCGAGTCCAGGAGGATTTTTCTCACTGTGAAGCCAGAGGCTAGGACATGACGAGCAGGCAAATAATGCAAATCATTTCTTAAAGAAAATGTAAAGACTTTTATATGAATTTCATTTTTTTATAATTGAAAGGCAAAACACATACGGCGAATCTCGATAATGAATTTATACACAAACAACATTCATCTTGTCATAGGTATTAAATATTTACCTGTTGCAGATCACATATTGTTGAAGAAGTTTCAAAGCTCGCAGAATCTTGACAAAGTCTGTTATAGCGCTTGCTATACCCGAGGATGTTGATTAATCCTGAAACATTATAAAGAGGCAAACCACGTGTCTTGTATAAATGAATGTAGCCTTAAGAAGGTATCATAAAGATGACATTAAACAATTTTTAAGGTATTATAAGGTCTGGTCTAAGGATTTGTTTTACTTTATTTCTCGTTGAAAAAGAGCATAAAAGATTGTGATGTGTGAATTGAAACAACTCAAAAATATTAATGTAACAATATAGAATAGTTTTATTTTCTTAATTTTTTGGGGATAGGCCTATATAGTTGTGCGCATTGCAAGTACAATTGCTTAAAACGTTACCAAATTAATCTTATGCATACTTACAGACTAGTGAAATCACTTTGGACGAACACATTTTTTTTTGCAAGACGGTCATTGATTGGCATATCATTACATTTAATTAAATATTTCGACCAATCAGCAACTTCGAAATGTATATGATTCATTTCCCATTAACACGATATCTGGTATATTGGCTTTTGAAATTAAATATGATGTTTAGCACCTGGCGTGTATGTAAAAATGATTTTGGGAAGATAGATGCTACCCGAAATAGCTAATAGTGAAAATATGATGCCATACATTCTTTGCTGTCAAATTTAATAGGTTATATTCCTTTTAATGCATAACTCCCTAGGCCTACTCAGGAAAATCAATACTAACGGAAAAACAGCAACAGCATTAATCAGATAAAAATAACGCAATGATAGTGAATTTGTGGTGAAACTCCCATTTTGCAGATAAATGTGATTGTGATGAAAATTACATATTTGAATTATCTTCATAATTTCTGGAGGATGTATAAGATGGTCAATGTAGGCATTCTCTTTGCAAGACATTAGGAATAGGAGTGTAGGCCAAACAAATTGTGAGGACAAGATGATTTTGCTAATAATAAGCACAAAAAAAATACTCTTGACCGTATTTCGTTGTGATCTTTTAAATTTTCATTTTTTTTCTCTCTCTTCGTAAACTTATGATCAGTGGAATCAAATAAGTGACGCATTTGCGCTTTGAGTTAGTAATTATTTGTGAACCATGAACAAGGATACAGAAAAACCGAAGTGGGAAGGCATTCTTCATGTACAAACAGAATAACATATAAGTAAATTTCTTACCGCTAAGACGGATCAAGTTGGAGATAATTGTTAAGAACATTTTGTCTTATATTTTCTTTACTTAAGTCTTTAGCAATTTATCGCAAGAAAGTTGTCTTGATAATGATAAGGTAATATATGCATCAGCTACTTTTGTGTACCGTTTCTTGCAAAACTAACAGCTCTATGTCGTCACAATATCAAAACATTATGTATGAGGAAAAGCTGATGATGTTAGATATTAAAGCGTGAAGCGGGTTGCATTGACGCACAATCACGCACATACGCTCCTAAAATTTGAATTAGCCTAATTCATAAAACAAAACAAAAATAGGCCTAGAAATTCGTCTGATTAAAAAATACCTACACAGATAACATGACCCGGACGGATCTATCTGGTAGAGCTCTGGCCTCCGCTTCTCGTCAACCATCTTCGATTCCCAATCAGCCCAATACGTCTTTTGTAATGTTCGGCATATATTACACATTTTCTTTGTTAAATGTTGTTGCATGAACCACTGTAAAATTCTCCTCGAGTCCCTTACAAAGCCATCAAACTTCGCAAATCCAAGCTTCTGGTGACCAGTGATTAATTCTTATCCCCCACCAGTGAGTCCAGCTTGGCAAGTACGTTGATTTAGATCGTTATAAAATTTTTGTATGACCTGTTCACCACCAAAACAGTCAGAAAATAGGCAGTATTGTGGGGATCACTTCATATCTGATAAAGATTTTTTGATATAAATATTTGAAGATCTTTTACTGCTTATCAGAATAATCGAACACGCTTAATAAAACGCCTGTATGGTTTTCATCGCGTTCATAACACGCTATGGGCGTTACACCAGATAAACGTTACCCAGTTACGGTGCGCAAATACACGAATTCACAGTTAGTCTGCTCATGCGCACAAGTACGTTTTACCTTCAAGTTGCAAGTAAACAAACTAGACGAGCGCACAGCAAGTAAACATACAACGACTGCCCAGCAAAATACGCTCTTGACACACGCGTAATATTATTGCGCGTCGTTTAGAAATACGCGCATTGTACATGGCTTAAGGTTATAAAATCGGCCCCAAATTTAAATTTTTGTGTTAGGACGGCATGTTTTTTTTTCGATGACTTAATATTACCTAGAATACTCAAAGTTACATAACATATTAAGAAAAGGGAAAAATGAAGCGACAGAATTTTAGATAAAGTAACTTTAAAAAATTGTTATCGTTACAGTCAGTAGGGAAAATTGTTGTTTTTACTCGCAACTCAAATGTCGGACGAAACTGTAAACTCGTGTATTGTGCCTGATCTTCATACCATGGACACTAGCCTGGTGTCCATGGACTGGCCTGGTGTCCATGGACTGGCCTGGTGTCCATGGACTGGCCTGGTGTCCATGGACACTAGCCTGGTGTCCATGGACACTAGCCTGGTGTCCATGGACACTGCCTGGTGTCCATGGACACTGCCTGGTGTCCATGGACACTAGCCTGGTGTCCATGGACACTAGCCTGGTGTCCATGGACACTAGCCTGGTGTCCATGGACACTAGCCTGGTGTCCATGGACACTACCATGGACAGCCTGGTGTCCATGGACACTAGCCTGGTGTCCATGGACACTAGGACCTGGTGGACACTCCATGGACACTAGCCTGGTGTCCATGGACACTAGCCTGGTGTCCATGGACACTGGCCTGGTCCATGGACACTAGCCTGGTGTCCATGGACACTAGCCTGGTGTCCATGGACACTAGCCTGGTGTCCATGGACACTAGCCTGGTGTCCATGGACACTGCCTGGTGTCCATGGACACTAGCCTGCGTCCATGGACACTAGCCTGGTGTCCATGGACACTAGCCTGGTGTCCATGGACACTAGCCTGGTGTCCATGGACACTAGCCTGGTGTCCATGGACACTAGCCTGGTGTCCATGGACACTAGCCTGGTGTCCATGGACACTGGCCTGGTGTCCATGGACACTGGCCTGGTGTCCATGGACACTAGCCTGGTGTCCATGGACACTAGCCTGGTGTCCATGGACACTAGCCTGGTGTCCATGGACACTGGCCTGGTGTCCATGGACACTAGCCTGGTGTCCATGGACACTAGCCTGGTGTCCATGGACACTAGCCTGGTGTCCATGGACACTGGCCTGGTGTCCATGGACACTAGCCTGGTGTCCATGGACACTAGCCTGGTGTCCATGGACACTGGCCTGGTGTCCATGGACACTAGCCTGGTGTCCATGGACACTAGCCTGGTGTCCATGGACACTAGCCTGGTGTCCATGGACACTAGCCTGGTGTCCATGGACACTGGCCTGGTCCATGGACACTAGCCTGGTGTCCATGGACACTAGCCTGGTGTCCATGGACACTAGCCTGGTGTCCATGGACACTAGCCTGGTGTCCATGGACACTAGCCTGGTGTCCATGGACACTAGCCTGGTGTCCATGGACACTAGCCTGGTGTCCATGGACACTAGCCTGGTCCATGGACACTAGCCTGGTGTCCATGGACACTAGCCTGGTGTCCATGGACACTAGCCTGGTGTCCATGGACACTGGCCTGGTGTCCATGGACACTAGCCTGGTGTCCATGGACACTAGCCTGGTGTCCATGGACACTAGCCTGGTGTCCATGGACACTAGCCTGGTGTCCATGGACACTAGCCTGGTGTCCATGGACACTGGCCTGGTGTCCATGGATACTAGCCTGGTGTCCATGGACACTAGCCTGGTGTCCATGGACACTAGCCTGGTGTCCATGGACACTAGCCTGGTGTCCATGGACACTAGCCTGGTGTCCATGGACACTAGCCTGGTGTCCATGGACACTAGCCTGGTGTCCATGGACACTAGCCTGGTGTCCATGGACACTAGCCTGGTGTCCATGGACACTAGCCTGGTGTCCATGGACACTAGCCTGGTGTCCATGGACACTGCCTGGTGTCCATGGACACTGGCCTGGTGTCCATGGACACTGGCCTGGTGTCCATGGACACTGGCCTGGTGTCCATGGACACTGGCCTGGTGTCCATGGACACTGGCCTGGTGTCCATGGACACTGGCCTGGTGTCCATGGACACTGGCCTGGTGTCCATGGACTGGCCTGGTGTCCATGGACTGGCCTGGTGTCCATGGACTGGCCTGGTGGACTCCATGGTGTCCATGGACTGGCCTGGTGTCCATGGACTGGCCTGGTGTCCATGGACTGGCCTGGTGTCCATGGACTGACATTAGGCCATGGACTGGACACCAGGCCATGGACTGGACACCAGGCCATGGACTGGACACCAGGCCATGGACTGGACACCAGGCCATGGACTGGACACCAGGCCATGGACTGGACACCAGGCCATGCCATGGACTGGGACACCAGGCCATGGACTGGACACCAGGCCATGGACTGGACACCAGGCCATGGACTGGACACCAGGCCAGTCCATGGACACCAGGCCATGGACTGGACACCAGGCCATGGACTGGACACCAGGCCAGTGGATGGACACCAGGCCATGGGACTGGACACCAGGCCATGGACTGGACACCAGGCCATGGACTGGACACCAGGCCATGGACTGGACACCAAACCATGGACTGGACACCAGGCCATGGACTGGACACCAGGCCATGGACTGGACACCAAACCATGGACTGGACCTGGGCCATGGACTGGACACCAGGCCATGGACTGGACACCAGGCCATGGACTGGACACCAGGCCATGGACTGGACACCAGGCCATGGCCATGGACTGGACACCAGGCCATGGACTGGACACCAGGCCATGGACTGGACACCAGGCCATGGACTGGACACCAAACCATGGACTGGACACCAGGCCATGGACTGGACACCAGGCCATGGACTGGACACCAGGCCATGGACTGGACACCAGGCCATGGACTGGACACCAGGCCATGGACTGGACACCAGGCCATGGACTGGACACCAGGCCATGGACTGGACACCAGGCCATGGACTGGACACCAGGCCATGGACTGGACACCAGGCCATGGACTGGACACCAGGCCATGGACTGGACACTAGATGTTTTGAAACTTGACATCAGTGAGCAGCAGCATAGTAAAAGTGACACCTTGCATCTTGGTCATGAAATCAATTTACTATGCCCTGAATTTTGCATACATTTAATAGAAACTCTTGCAACTTTTGATCAGTAATTACTAAGATAAGAAAACAACTTTTTAAAACCTGTTCTTCTCAAACTTTGACGATCTGTCACAGAAGCATAAATTTGTTGTCAGTAGTACTGTAAGGGTGCTTATACTGGTGGTGAGCTAGTATGCCCAAGGAATTCATTTCTTGATGTTACTAAGGCCTCTTAATCCTTAAAAAAAAATGATGGCAATGTCTGCATGCTGCTCAAACCTACTGCGAAACAGAAGTCTTATTATTATTTTATCTGAATATCGATCCCAAATCTTTCACATATATATGATGTGGAGCCTTTCAAATATTGTAATTCCACCCAGTTGTTGCAATTGACTCAGATCCTTGCAATTGACTCATATCGACGCAATTGACTCAGATCCTTGCAATTGACTCATATCAACGCAATTGACTCAGATCCACAAGAAAATCCATGCACATTTTCCAACACTTACAGTAGTTGGTATTTTATCTAAGAAGAATTCAAGAGTGAAGCATAGACAGCTAGCCACAGCTAGCCACAGGTTCATCAAAATTGGTTGAAAAGTGACTAATTTAAATTTTGAATTTTAATGCCTTATAATAATCGATACAAAATTGATACAAATTTTGTGACATCACAAAGAGAGAACCTATAAATTTCCTTATGTTAAGTTATTGTTAATTATGGTTTTAAATCCCCTCAATCAAAATTTAGCTGGAGAAAACAATGACGATTATTACTGACTGAAATTTAGGATGTCATTTAATCTAATTCTTCTCCTTCATACATCACAACTTGTGCATACATTAAATTCTCTTCATATGATATAATTCCCTTCAAATCATAGATGAAATTCATCTACAGATAATTGAACTCAAACAAACCTTCATAATCTTCAGAAAATATTAAATTTGTTTCTTCTGCTATGAACATTTTTTTTTTTTGGTAAACATCCAAAATAAATTTTCAATAAAAACCTTAATAATTTCAAAAGTTCATTGGTCCAAATGCTTCATGAATTTTGTACATTGATTTGATCCTACATCGTACATTGATTTGATCTTTCATCGATATTTTCTGTCCAAATTTCCCATTTTTCTTCACAATGTATTTCATTTTCTAACAGAAACACTTTCTAGACCACTAATTTTATATTTGGAAGATTTTAAGACATTTTGATGACTGATATAAATGCTCTGTCTTTTGATATCCTAAATCACATACTAAATTGGAAATCTTAATTAGCGTTTTTCTACACAGATATGGACACAAAAACAATGAGACAAGGGAAGTTTGACACAGAATACAGATTTAGGGAGTCAAGAAGTCATGGCTTCTATTTTATTAAAAATCAAACTGCAATACTAACAGACTAATGAATTATCTGCCCATTACATGTAAAACATGGCAAGTGCTCTATTCTAGTTCTTCTTAAAAGAACAAATTCACTTGCCAGTAATTGGTTCTGAATGAATTAACTTTATCATATTCTTTCCCATTTCATTAAGCTGATACTAAAGCTTGTTCTGACAACTTAAAAATCAGGGGCAAAAATTGGTGCTTTATGGAAATTGTGATAAAATTTGGGGCCAATGAATACCTATACGGCCATTTTTTTTTTAATGATAATAATTGCACAACCACAAGAATGTTTGTTTTTTCTTAAGCTTTGTTATGTTGTTTACTTATGTGTGCATGTCCACATTATAAAATCCTTAAATTTAGAGTGAAATATTATAGGGAAACCGCCCCTTGCATTCCCCTGGCTATGCTACTAGCAGGTGGGCAGCAGCTGGCCTTCGACCTGAGGGTCCCACATACCAGGGAAATTTGGGCCCAAAATCAGGCGTGTAGCCAGGGTGGGCCGCGAGGAGGGGGGGAGGGGGATGGAGGGTTGTGCTACCGTGCAAACTACTCCGCCCATCTTCCTATACCCTCTATGTTGTACCACTCCTTGTGCCCATAGCTACTGCCAGATTGTGCTTCTCCTTCATGCCCCCCTCGCCCCAATTAAAAATTCTGGCTACAGGCCCATCCAAAATCAAAACATGCTGGAGTACCTTTTTCTTTTGCTTTTAAGAATGTTGGGGCCCAACACAAGACTTAATTTGCCCTGGAAAAAGGGAATTTGGGCTGGGCCACCGAGAGGATTAAACGGGCAGTAACATTTAGGGGCCCTCAAAAATTCTGAAGAGCAAAAAAGGTCATCTGGCTGCATATTATGGGGCAGATGAATCCATAATTGGCCTGTAGCCTTGTACAATCAGTCACAATATATTTAAGTTTGGTACTCAGTTCAGAAAATATGACAGTCAACGGTTAGGCAATAAAAGCTTAACTAACGTAACATGTGTTAAATTTTTGTAACATATCGGCTTTATAATGCCTAACTAATTGAACGTTAGGCTTTACAATGCTCAACTAATTTCGGATTGGGTGCACTGTGAAGGCCTTAATAAGATGTGTTTTTGGGGCTTAAACTAAAAGCCCCTGGAACAATGTATATCACAATCATACCATTCTTATGAGAGACTGTACCATGTGACCCATGTGGTCTCTAATTAAATGTCCAAAAAACAGTGACATAGTAGTGCAGGAAGGACAATTCCGTCAATCTTGGTCGTATAACTGTATAAATTCAATCAATCTTAGACCAACTTTTTAACACTCATGGTTCAAGTCTATTATGGGACCGGATTTTGGAGAATAAGCTAGTATCTGACTGAGAAAGCAGACCTTATTATTTTTTTTTACAACACAAATCTATTGATTGTTAAAGGGTTAGTTCAGGGGTCAAGCATGTTCATCTTCTGCGACAGGGGACTTCAAAAGAAACAAAATGGTGAAGAAAGCATTCAAAAAACTTTTTCCGTTGAGGAAATATTCAAGTTTAAAGTTTGATATCATTTCTGTAAAAACGACTGAAATCAGACTCGTTGTGACGTAACAGCCTCAGATTCCTCAAAGTCTTAATGTATTATAAAAAAGTTTATTTAATTTGTTTACTATTTAAATTATTTATCCTCAAACTTTCTTTAGGTGGTATATTATAAATACCCTTCCTAGATTCAGTTTTATTACTTTTTGACATCCAATGGTTTTTAAGCCACAAAATCACAGCACAAAATATGATAGAATACATAAAGACTTTGAGAAATCTGAGGCTATGACATCACAACTAGTCTGATTTCAGTCATTTCTACACAAATGATACCAAACTCTAAAATCTCCTTAATAAAATAAAATTTTGGAATGATTTTTGATCTTCACAATATTGTCTCTTTTGAAGTCCTCTTTCATATAAGATAGACTTGTTTGACTCCTGAACTAATCCTTTAATGGAATAGGATTTTCGAATCTTTTTTCACCATTTTCTCTTTTGAAGTCCTTTTTTATATAAGGTGGACTTGCTTGACCCCTGAACTAATACTTTAATCACTGGTGCAATATTTAAAGGGGATGAGATGATTATAATTATTGCCAGCAACCTAACCAGTATGTTAACTAAAAAGGATATTATAATCATTCTCATAGACTGACAGCAACCCAACCAGTATGTTAACTGGGAAGGATATTATAATCATTCTCATAGACTGACAGCAACCCAACCAGTATGTTAACTGAGAAGGATATTATAATCATTCTCATAGACTGACAACAACCCAACCAGTATGTTAACTGAGAAGGATATTATAATCATTCTCATAGACTTACAGCAACCCAACCAGTATGTTAACTGAGAAGGATATTATAATCATTCTCATAGACTTACAGCAACCCAACCAGTATGTTAACTGAGAAGGATATTATAATCATTCTCATAGACTGACAGCAATCCAACCAGTATGTTAACTGGGAATTATATTTTAATCATTCTCATAGACTGACAGCAACCCAACCAGTATGTCAACTGACAGCAACCCAACCAGTATGTTAACTGGGAAGGATATTATAATCATTCTCATAGACTGACATTCAGAAAGAATTACTTCTAGATTTGGATTGTTAATATATATTTCAAATGTTTCATGTAAAATGATCCACAAACTTTAATCCATTATATTTCAAATATATACTAAATGTGCTTTTATCAAACTATTTAAACAACCTTTTTCTCAGTTATAGATCATTATAAAAATTCAAACTTCTCTAGAAGTTCTGAATAAATGTCAGATATGTAAACACTTATTTGGTTGGATGATATATTGGGTAGGGATGGAGGTGAGGGTGGTGGTATTGGAAGGATTTCCCCCTCCCCTTGTGGCATAGCAAGGGGCATCGGGTCCAGTGCAGCCATTTAATGGGCCCCCAAGGAGACTCCACATTCAGCCCAGCCCCACTATGGTTGTGGCTAGGGTGAGTAATTTATGATATCTGAAAGCCCTAGATGCCTGAAAATGGCACTTTGAAGCTTTTCTGGCTGATAGTGGGAATTAGCTTTGATTCTTATTTTGGTAGGTATCCAAAAGGAACTTCAAAAACTTGGTTTCCAAGATGTTTTTGTAATTGCTGCAATTTCTTCCTTCTGATCAAGATTTGAGCCACTTTGCAACCTGCCGTCAGACTGAAAGGACCAAATTCGTTGTCAAAATGAAAAATAGAGAGGGCCTAACGAGATTCCATTCAAATTTGTTGTTTAATATTAACTATTAAATCTATAATTTTTGGTGGGCCCCAACTTACGTTCCTTGCTATCAAGGACGTGACCATTTTTTAAATTTTTGGGCGAATCTATTTTATAGTTTTCAGTGGACCCTACTTAAGATTGAAGGGCCCATTATTATAACAAGAGACACACAGAAAGGCTTAACATATTCATCCTTTTTGGGCCCGACTTATGAAAGGATTCTCATTATGATAGCAAGGGACAGAAAGGAACTGCCCATTTCTCTATCTTTTTGGTTGGCCAGACTTATGATTGAAGGGCCTGTCATGATAGCAAAGGGACAGATAGAAATCGTCCTTCCAGGACATAAAATGGGCCATTAAGAGTACACGAGCCGTTTGGTTACTGTCTGTGCCTTTTTGTCAGTAAAAGGTGCTTCACTGACATGCAGATATATTTTTTGTTGCTATGGTACTTGTAACTAGGCCGCACTGGCCTAGTTACACCACTGCTCTCCTTTCCCCAGTATTTACATATAACATTTGCATTTGCCCCCTTACATATAAAACCAACTTTGTTTTATTCTGCTCTATAACAAATGAGGGTGAACATATCTTTCCCATTTGTCTGTAATAGTAACCAACCCGCGCCAGGCATCTAGATGCACTGCCACTTTAAGTGCATGTAACTATTGGTGCACAAGCTTACTCACTTAATTTGATATGGAAAATTTGTATTGCCTATATTTGCAACATTTGAAAAAGAAGAGAGAACGTAAATACAATAGTTCAAATCAAAATGCATTTGAGATACGCAAGCATGTAATATCACAATAGTCATGATAAATGATAGTTTGTTTCACAATTTAGTGATGCATGCGTAGTTTAATCAAGGCTGAATAAAATGAAGCTGAATATTTCAAGATGATTGTAGATGTCTGATCATGTGGAGCTTTCTGGGCTCTGCATGATTAAAGGAGCACTCGACTGAAAAGTGAGGGCGTATTTTAGGGGGGTCCCCAAAATCGAATGCATATCTAGTACACAATGGTATAGTAAATTTCTGGTTAATATGAATATTCAAGTGACCCTTGCCCCCACGTTGTCTGTGGAGGCATAAAGTTTATCGATCAGTTGTGAATAATGTATCTGTAAATTTGCAAAAACAAGCGCCCTCACTTTTCGGTCTAGCATTCCTTTAAACATACAAATTATATATATTCAAAACATAAATACTGCTTAATTATGCCTTTGTTTCTTTTCATTATATGTATGATATATATGGAAATTTTATTATGCTCCTGATAACCAAAATTATATATAATTGATATCAAATACATCTAATATGGTACTGTTTTCATATATTAAAATGATATACTATCAAAATTGATAAGAAAGGAAGATCAACAAGGGATGGGCAATGTCCATCAGTAAGAATGTTAATTGATGTTATGAAAGACATTCAAAGTTATTATAGAATGAATTTAAAAAATTAAATGTGTGGAATTTCATAAAGATCTAATTTTGCCTTACATTTACTCTGTCATATTGCATTATCAAAAGTTCTTGGTATACGAAATTTACTAAGCTTTTCACAAGATCTAAAAGATCTGGGTCGTAAAATTGCAAATTCCTAAATTAAATTGAAGAGAAATTTGGTAAATTTATTGAAAATATGGGTAAAACAAGGCAACATTTCCTAAAAGTTGAAGAAAATATCCTAAAAACAAAAAATACAAGCTCAAGAATGAAAGAAATTTCCCAAAGAGTGAAGAAAATGTTCCAAAAATCAAAGAAAAATTGTCTAAAACTTTAGAAAGCTTCCCAAAAATGAAGGAAAATTGAAGGTTATTTATCCAAAATTGGTGATTTTCCAATCAGCAATAACTTAAAAACTAATTTAATAGAAATGTCATTTTTGAGTTGTCTTATCTTATATATTAAAAAAAAACCTCCCAAAATTAATCAGCCATGACATGAAGTGAGGCTTTTTTTTGTTTGCATACCTAATAATCTTTTTCACACAAGATGTTTCTCAACTGATTTATATAAAATATTTGCTATTTTCCACCTTCTTAATGACTCTGCCTGACTTAGTCTTCTCGCCATGAATACTTTAAGATATCACGAATGGACTACATTGTCTTATTTATTCACCTTCACCAACTTTCCTTCCATAAAAACGTTTGATTTGATGCGTCTTTCTTTATCCTTTCTATTTATATCACAAATGCTCGTTGCTTTACATTACTTATATAGATCAACTTTAATTCAGAGTTTCTATGATGCTATGAAAGAATACACATGGCGCACAATTTTGTAGTCTCATATTCTTTGGTCAATGAATTTGAAATGGAAAGGGTTGTAACCAGTTAACACAAATGATGTACTACATGCAATCACACCTGAAATCCAGATGTCATTCCACCACATGTCATCACACCTGAAATCCAGATGACATACCACCACATTTCCCAGATGACATACCATCACATTTCCCAGATGACATACCATCACATTTCCCAGATGACATACCACCACATTTCCCAGATGACATACCATCACATTTCCCACATGCCACCCTCTGTCCCACAGGCCATCCCACCCTCTGTCCCACAGGCCATCCCCCCCTTTCCCACAGGCCATTCCACCCTCTGTCCCACAAGCTATCCCACCCTCTGTCCCACAGGCCATTCCATTCTCTGACCCAAAGGCTATCCCACCCTACATCAATACATTCAAACTAATAAAAAATGCAAGCCTCTAATTTGAAAAAAAATGTTTTTCATCTCACTCTAAAATCATTCTTTTAAAAAATGTTACAAATTTTCTATGGGGTATTTGCATTGTCATGACCCGTGCTTTAATTTCACATAATGCATGACCTTACGTATTTGGTTAAGTCCATTTTTACAGCAGGTGCATTTCTTAACAAAGCAAAAAAATTCATGTAAAATGTATATGGTTTTTTTTTTTTTTTTTTTTTTTTTGCATTTTAAACAATCTAACATGGAAATTTTATAAAAAGATGAATGTTTTGGCACTGTGTTTATATGCATATTTCATGCACGGTTCAAAAGGCTTCGAACTCTTAAATGACCCTTCTAAATTCAGGCCATTCCACTCGTCCTTTGCTCATCAATAATCTTTAATTATTGCACCATAAATTAGGGACAGCACCTTTCATTAGTTTTAATCATTATTGCCACAATACAAAGAGATACTATTGGAAAGACTATTTTAAAAGTAACAATGAATAAATGAAAATTTTTTGCAGGACAAAATTTTCATTTGGTATAGAAATTTTCTGGTTAATATGAATATTCAAGTGCCTGATCTTTGGTAGATAAAATATTTGTGAATTCGCAAAAAGAAGCTCACTTTTCGTCTAGTGCTCCTTTAAGAGATCTTCTTTGCCAACATTATACTTCAATTATGATGTCATCGTGATGTCATCTCTAAGTTCTATAATTATTTTCTCACATTTTTTAAATGCATGGTATATTTTCTTTTTCTTATAAAAGATATTTTAATTCACTGAAAATTATAGCTTCAATTCATATAAATTTGACACAATCACACATAATTTCTGTACATAGTAGAATATACTTATTATATAATATTTGCTTAATTTTTGTGCATATATTTCTGTACAAAACTGTGTAAAACTATAGCGTAACATATCACACACCATGAATCGGAATACCTGCAGTGACTCTGTACTGACTGAGCAGATCATCACGTGCCAAGTACGCAAAACACATAACCCTTCTTCCAGTAAAAGCTGTTCGCCCGTGAAGAACTCTCCAATTGTCTATAATCATTGTCGTGCCTGGATTCAGCTTGATTTTGAACTCGTTCTCGGGTGCAAACAATAGTCGAGTGAATGCTTGGTATGCTTTGTAGAACTTTTTGACGTCTTCATATGAGATGTACGATACGACTGCACGGTCATAGGAATTGTATCTATATGAATATAGAAACATAGAAAGAAAAGAATTGAACAGAATCATAGGCAATAAAATAGATGCCTTGATAGTATTTTTACAATATTTAATTTCTTCTTTTCCAATTTTTAAACAACAACAGCAATTATCACAATATTGGATGCATAATACATGTTGTAAACATTACTAGACATACAAATACAATTTGTTATCATGGAAATATATCTTATCATCTAAGGCGTCTAAGGCCAAAGGAACATTTTTCAAAAGAGGGCTATTCAAATTAAAGGGCTTTTCAATATGCAAATCTTTATGCCAAACTTGTGATGTATGACTGGGCTGACAGTTCAAAACTTGTATAAGTCTTTAAATTTCATTCCTAAATCTCAGTTTACTGAACACAATAAGAAAAAAGCTAGAATTTGAATAGGGGGCAAAGAATATTTAACTTCTGGTCATAAATTGTTACACCCCTTATTATGATATGCAATTATAAAACAAAGAATATATATGATAAAATGACATGGTCAACCAGTCATACATTACAAATTAGGATAGAAATTTGCATGTTCATATTCAGAATTTCAAAAAGCTGCAAATTGTTCAATTACCAACTTTGATCAAATATTTTGCTACTATGATGGATTTTGATAGATTTTAAAGCAATTTATGTTGCCTCTACACATCCATATCTCCTTAAATTCTTTGAAAGCTTAACACAAACATCAGAGGACATAAAACAAATACTTGAAAGTAAATGGAGCTGACATGTCGGATCATAAACGGACAAGGAAATAAAAAGCTCTCTTGTTCAAGTTAAAAACTCAAAGTGAAAGAACATAACAATAAAACTAATTAATCCAAAGTGTCTTCCTTGCTTGTACAAATGTAATTATTCAAACTTTTGTTCTGCATTCTTTCACTTGTTTTGAATCTATATTCATTTCTTTTGTTTCAATTTCATTTTCTTGTTTGAAGGTATTAAATGTTTATTTGATTTTCATTCTCGGAATCTATTGTTTCCTTGTTACAATGGATGCAATGAAGCTAAAAATAGCTTGGGTAATATTTTTAAAGATTGCCACATGGTTACTGATCCCAGTAAACCTTAACATTTATATATTATTTGTTTGTTGGTATGGAACCTTGTAAACATTTTAAACACCATTTTTCTTTAAATGGTTTACTTCAAAGATAGGTGTGTACTTGCATTCTGAATTCACAGACTGTCAGGAAAGGTGTAATGTAAATGGATACAGAGCTATGTACAGTAGTTAATAACTTCCTGGTTGACAGTAGTTAATAACTTCCTGGTTGATGAGACTTGGTGGGGGAGGGGGGGGAAATTACCTGGGAATTTAAGTTTCCATCAAGCGTTGCTGCTTAACGGAAACTCTCTATATGTGATATGTCCATCGATTTTCAAGGAAGTTCTTTAAATTTTACCAAACATCATTTTCATAAATAGACTTCCCAACCTGGATGTAGCCTGCAACCAGGAAAGAAAGGTTTCAAAAGTTTTATTTCATTGAAGATAAGTTCACATTTGACATTTTCTCAGTCAGACTATATACGTTACTAAAATCGGTAGTCACATTACATCCCCACATTCCTCCAGATTCTGTGACTTAAACGTTTGATATATCAGGAGGGTACTAAATCAAAATATTCAAAAAAGTTTACTTAGTTTTCAACTAGGTTCATTGATCATTACAGAGGTGTGGTGGCTCAGTGGTTAAGGAGTCAAGCTCATATTCAAAAGGTACCAGGTGCGATTCCCGTCGTGAGCGCTGCATTGTGTCCTTTAGCAAGACTTGCTCCAGTCCACTCAGCTGTAAAATGAGTACCAGCACTGCTGGAAGTTAATCTGTGATGGACTGGCATCATCCACTTGCGCCACAGAAACCAAGATTAAGCACTAGCTCTATGAGCCTAATGGCTCTGATGGAATTAGCTAGCTCATTGATCATTGCCAAGAAACAGGGTATATCACTTTTCTACATTAGTCAGTTTTAAAAAATATGGCCCAATTTTAAAATTTAATATCTCTTTATTAAAATGGAGTCAGGATTCAGAGTATTTTCTTCTATTTGTCTTTTCATCATACAAGATGAACATGTTGACCACAAGACTAATACTTTAACATGGATATCTGTGATGAGAAAGTGACCTCTGGGCTCCTCCATCTTTCTAATGAACTTTTAGAACCAGAGGAAACCAGATGAAGCTGGAGAAATCCTGCAGGAAATATATAAGAACTTTTTTTTTTCTTCCACCATGAGAGTAATAAAGAGTTTGGAACAGTTTGCCAAAAGGATACAGTTTTCTCCAGACAGCATTTATTCAACTGTTCAACACAATATAAGAAAACATAAACTAGGTGTGGTACATGACCGGCTGTGCAAAATAAAACAGGAACATAAAAGGATGTGATACAACTAAATGCCAAAGTAACTCTCCCCGATAAACTCAAACTACCACTCACACGAGAAGCTATAATAAAGAGGAAATATTAAAAGACTTTTAACTTGGATGAAGACAAATAAAATTAATTCAAGCCGCTTGCATAATATACTTGATAACTGAGGATACACTTAAATCTCATTGCTACATCACTCCCTATCTTTCAAAATGAAACAAGCTCGTTTCAATATAAAATTAGATGCACAAAGTGAGAGAATTGTACATCTGGCTTAATAGCAATACAATACTTTGTTTATCAAATATCTTATCCCAAACTTGTTGGCAAAAATTCATTCACTTGCAAGTATGTGATATGTAACAATTAATATCTTATCATTTATATATGTAATAACATTGTTTCAAACATAAATTTCAAGTAGTGTGTATCTATATATCAATAATTCTTCTTTCATACATGTAGTGTAATAAAGTACTGTAGGTCACAAGACATTCCACTGGAAGTCAGATTCCTTTCAATACATTCATAGATAAATTTTGTTTATATCGTTGAGTACCAACTCTTTCTCTTTAACATTCATAGTCAATTATATTTAAAACCTAAATTTCCAAAATAACAGATACACTTAAATGTACACAAAAAAAACATCCTTTCCGAATCTTGGTGAAAATATTTTAATTCAAGATCATTTCTACCGAATACAATACTGGATCTCCATACCGATTGGGAGGTCTACTTATGCGACCACTCCTGGTCCTATATTCATTTTGACCCACTACAGGAGGCGGTTCTGGGAGTCTATCCTGAGCTTCCACCCTCCTTTAAATGTTGCCCGCTGCACTTCTTGTATTTTATCTGGCAATGAACCAGACAGTGCAGAAAATTGATATGAATCCCTAGTTGGTGAATTTGCAGGGTGATTTCTACGACAATCAAAACGTTGTTGATTTTGGCAGTTATTTCCCTCACGTGATGGGACAAACACCTTCATTCTATTGTGATGAATGACTTTGCTCTTGCTACATGAATTGGGAAGATCGGTCACTTTGTAAACCACTGATTGGTCTTTTACTCTTTGACTATCATAGATATTTTGCATTACCTTAAAGGGGCCTTCCTAAGTTTTTCCCTCTGATAAGAAGGGTCATTCACAAGAACTACATCTCCCACTCTAAATGGTTGCTTTTTGATCATAATGTGCTTTTTGTGATGCCCATGCACGATCACTCGACTTTTTGACAAACCTAAACGCTTGTTCCAATCTATCTTGAACAATTAATGTGAAGTCATATCTTGACAATGGTGCGGCAAAGTTTGATTCTACGGAAAACACTGATGATGGGGTTCGTGGTTCCCTTTATGAATCAGAAAATGAGGGGGAAACCCAGTTACTGACTTAACACTTGAATTGTAGGCAACCTCTAATGCACTAAGATGCTAATCCCATTCACCTCCTTGAGATGTGAGACATTTACACATTTAGTCTTTCAAAGTTCTATTGAAACGTCCTGTGATACCATTTCCTTGGGGGTGATATGGCGTTCTTCTTGATTTTTTTATGTTCAATCTTGTACAGATTTCTTTTTTGAGTTTACCTTCTAATTGGGCTTCTGATCAGTGTGAAAAATACAAGGAACACCGTGTCTTTTGATCAAATCATCACAAAAGCATTTAGCCAGTTTCAGCCCTTTGGTTTGGTATTGCATATAAATTTACATACTTGCTAAAATGATGATGATGATTACTAAGACAAACGGATTTGGCTTTGAAGTCATTCTGTTATATCAGAACAAACAATTTAAAAAGGAAAATAAGATTCTGTTTTCAAAAGGAGCTCTCACAGTTGGATTTGGGTTAGCTTCGAGTTGACATGAAAGACATACTTTACAAAATCTTTACGCATTAGTGGCCAGTAACAAAAGCTATGCAATCTTTCATAAGTTCTCTGAACACTAAATGACCACTGAATGTGTTACCATGTACATTTTGCAGCATATGATATACCATCAATCCAGGTAAAACTGTTTAATAAAATGTGATATTTTTTGGCCAGATATGGACTCTCCTGCAAAGAATTCTATCTTTCACAAAGAGTTTGGGGAATTCTCACCAAAATTTCCTAATAGAGGGTAGTCTTTTAGCAGTTTTGTGGCAGGGTGGCCTGTGACCTTGCATTACCCAATGAATTACTTCGCAAAGAATGGGGTCATGACTTTAATGATGTTGCATATCATTATTGTGACTAGTATAAATTGTTTGTTTGATGAGGTCTTAACGGCACCACGACAACAAAGGTCAAATTGTGCCTGAGAGGTCAGATCATTTTAGAGGTAGTAAGGAAAGAGACCAGGGGGAGAATGAGAGAAATTCAAGAACAAAAGCCAGAAAGCTGTGATCGAGAGAGGAGGTGCATGGGTAAAACAAAAACAAAGTAGAGAAGGGGTGGAAGAGGAGAATTAAATATGGTTGTAGAGGGATGCATGCTGAAGGAAGGAGATTATTTTATCTGGAGGATTTTTCTGGAAGAACTCAGCAATTGAGTTGTGGGGAGCGAGGGAAGCTCTGGGAAGGTTGTACAGGGGGCAAGCAAGGAGAACGTTTTGGATTGAGAGGATGCAGTGGCAATTGTTACAGAGGGGTTGGGGGGAACCAATAAGGAGGTGGGAGTGAGTGAGGTGGGTGTGACCAATTCTAAGACGGGTAATATGAACGTTGTCGATACGAGAAAGGTTGTTGATGGTGGATTTGATCGGGATTGTGGGCTGGATGACATGGAGTTCGTATCAATTTGGAAGTTCCATAAGGTTTGCCAGCGGTCACGAACAAGAGAAGCGATAAGCGGTTTGATGTCAGAGGGTTTTGGGAAAAGGGGAAGGGAGGAGGTTAAGGGCAAGCTTAGCGGCTGTATCAGCCCTGTCATTGCCAGGGATGCCAACATGGCTGGGTATCCAGAAGAAAAGAACACTTTTCCTGCAGAGGGTGGGAGAAAAGAGTTTCCGGAGGAGGAGGTGGCAGGTGAGGTTATCCCATTTAAGATTGAGTAATGAAGTAAGAACAGCCTTTGAGTCAGAGAAAATGGCAAAGTGACTAAGAGGAGAGTACTCAATAAAGTTGAGGGCGAGGAGAATGGCCTTAGCCTCGGCTGAAAAGATGGATGAGTAGTCAGGAAGTCTGCTACTGAGGGTGATGTCTTGAATGATGGCAGCAGCAGCTGTCTTGTTGCCTTCCTTGGATCCATCAGTATAGATGGAGGTGTAATTTGAGAGTTGGTCTTTGATTTGGTTGTGGTATAAATTGTATGTGCATTCTCTTGCCCTTCTGTTTCACAATCACTAAATATGGTTGTTAGAGGGAAGCACCATGAAGGAAGAAGAAAATTTTATCTGGAGGGATTTTCTAAAAGAACTCGGCAATTGAGTTTGGGGGAGCAAGGGAAGCTCTGGGAAGGTTGTACAAGGTGCAAGCAAGGAGAACGTGATGGACTGTGAGGGTGTGATGGCAATTGTTGCAGAGGGGTTGGGGGATCCCTATAAGAAGGTGGGAGTGATTTAGGTGGGTGTGACCTATTCTAAGAAGGGTAACATAAATGTTGTCGACACGAGCGAGGTTGTTGATGGGTGGTTTGATTGAAATGGTGGGCTGGATGACAAGGAGTTTGTTATCAATTTAAGAGTCCCATGAGGTTTGCCAGCAGTCACGAACAAGGGAAGTGATACGCGGTTTGATGTCAGAAAGGGTTATGGGAAAAGGGGTAGGGAAGGTTGAGGGCAAGCTTAGCGGCTGCATCAGCCCTGTCATTGCCAGGGATGCCAACATGGCTGGATATCCAGAAGAAAAGAATACTTTTCCAGCAGAGGGTGGGCGAAAGGAGTTTACTATGGAGGAGGTGGGGTGTAGAGTTATCCCATTTAGGATTGAGTAAGGAAGTAAGGACAGCCTTTGAGTCGAAGAAGATGGCAAAGTGGCTGAGCGGAGAGTACTCAATAAAGTTGAGGGCGAGGAGGATGGCCTTTGCCTTGACTGAAAAGATGGACGAGTAGTCGGGAAGTCTGCAACTGAGGGTGATGTCTTGGATGACGGTAGCAGCAGCTGTCTTGTTGCCTTTCTTGGAGCCATCAGTATAGATGGAGGTGTAGTTTGAGAGTTGGTCTTTGATTTGGTTGTGGAGATTAATGAAGAGGTTAGGGTGGGTTTGGGTTTTGTGATGAGTAGAGAGGCCCAGGTGGATGGGAGGGGGTGGCCCAGGGAGGAAAAGTGGGCCAGGAGAAGGTGCCAAGAGTGGCGGGGTTGATGCTGAGATGGAGGAGGTCTGATTTGATGCGTAAGCTAAAAGGGAGGGGATAGGGTTTTAGTCCTATCAAAGAGGGTGGAGAAATTGGGGTACCTATTGAGGTTGTAAACAGGGTTCTGGGTGTTGGTGAGGACTCTAAAAGCATAGGAGAGGCTAAGCTTTCTACACCTTAGCAGAAAGGGGGGTTCGTTGGCTTCAGGCTGGTGATTGGGGAGGTCCTGTAGGCATCCAGACAAAGCCTGAGGGCTTCATTTTGGATGGTGTTGATGTGGTTGAGGTAAGAGTTGTGAGCGACACAGTAGACAACATTGCCATAGTCAAGCTTGGCATGAATGGTAAGCCTGAAGATTTTGAGGAGAGCATACCACAAGTGGTGTTGGAGAGGAGGCGGAGAAAGTTGAGGGAGCTGTTACATTTCTGTTTAAGGTTGGTGTTGCTTGTGGGGTCTAGAGTGTATTCCTACAGTTTCTGTTCTTTCTTTCCTTTCTTCTCCCATACAAGACATGAAGTCTTCATTTCCATGTTTCTTACCATCCCTATGTATAATTTGATATATATATATATATATATATATATATATATATATATATATATATATATATATTTATATATATATATATATATATATGTTTCTAGTTCAAACAACCATCTTAGTCTCTTCTACCTGTCCAATCTGACTTAATTGACATGCTTTTCAAATTCAGTAATGGTTTGTGGTCAGTAACGATGGTAAATGGTGTTGAAACTAGATAGTGCCCAAAGTGTCTAATAGCCCATACTATTGAATATAATTCTCTATCATATGTGAACAATTTTTTCTCATTTGCTGAAAACGAGTGACTACCATAAGCAATCACTCTTTCCATACCATCTTTTATTTGTGAAAGTACACAATCTATTGCCACATTTGATGTGTCAGTATACAGTATAGAATAAATGGTTCTTGAAAATTGGGGAAAGCCATTACAGGTGGTGAAGTCAACTTAGTCTTAAAGAAGTCCAATGCTTCTTCACACTGTATATCCCATAGGAAAGGTCTATTCTTTTCTGTTAACCTAATGAGAGGTGCAGCATGTTTTGCAAAGTAATGAACAAACCCATGATAATAATTACATAATCCAATAAATCTTCTCACTTCTGTCACATTTGCTGGACGTTGTATTGTTTGACTTTTTCCACAGTTAATAATCGGGTAAAATGCCCTGTCTTGTAATCAGGTCACCTAGATATTTTACTTTTGCCTGGAAAAAGCTACATTTGTCAAGTCTAAGTTTAAGGCCAACGTCTTAAAAGATGAGTAAGAATTTCTAAACATTGCAAAAGTGATCTTCAAAATATTTACCAACTATGAGAATATCATCAATGTAAATCAAACACTTGCTCCAATGCAAACCATTGAGCACTGCTTCCATTAACCTTTGAAAAGTGGGTGGAGAGATGGTTATGCCATTTAATTTTCTATAATCCACACAAAATCTATAGTCAATCCACAGGCTTTACTTTGAATTCGTACAGTCCTGTACCAGTCATGAATGCAGTCTTGTATCTATTTTTGGGCTCCATTTCAATTTGCCAAAAACCATGTTGTAAATCTAGGGTATTGAACTAAACTAATTCACCCAGGGCATCTAAACTACCATCCACTCGTGGTCATGGATGGGCGTCCCCAATGGTTATGCCATTTAATTTTCTATAAATAACACAAAATCTATAGAACCCATCTTTTTTTCTTCACCATTACCACTGGTGCAGCCCAGGGGCTGTTGCTATGCTCTATAATATCTTGGTCCAACAGATACTCAACCTGTTTTTCCATTTCTAATCAGGGGAGGCCCTATATACTCTTTGCCTGATAGGTCTCGAGTCCTTGGACCGAGTCTGATAATGTTTGTTCTGCCTACATCATAAAAGCTGAGCTGTTATCTTTAAACAATTTTACTACCTTTTCCTTTTGGTCTGATGTCAAGTCTGTGTGGGACAGATCAATATCTGGGACCCAGTCAGATTCTCGCTGTTTGTCACTTAAAACATCTGCTTTTGCTGTTGATATCAGCATGAACTCTGAGTTACTATTACCTATTGATAAGAAATGACCTATGACTATACCTTTATACAAGGTTACATCATGCATTGATCAACTGAATACACGAGCAACAATTTTACCCTGACTCACAGTAGATAGAGACCTTGCTCAATAATGGATAGGTTTTGAGAATTTGGCTCTAAAATACCATTAAAACTATCAGGTGATACTGTACATTATATTGTTCTGTTTTGACGTTCACTGTAACAGGACACTTTGAATTAGAAGAAAGTGCAACTTCTGAGTTAATTGAGATATCATAACAAATGGGCACACTTGTTTTGTTTTTCTAAATTGCAAATGGCTACAAGCAATGGAAAATATACCTTGGCCCACATCTAGTGCCACTTTATATAAGTATAAAAGTCCCATCCAATAAATAAGCTTTGCTTTATCTTATGTGCGACATAAAATGTCCATCTTATTTTCTCCTTATCAATAGAAATTGTGGTATCAACTTTCCCTATACCTTCAAGAGAATCTTCTGTTACCGATTTAGCTATTGTGTAACATTTTGAAATGGGTTGCTTGGCTAGAAAGGGTATTTGTTTCCCCAGGCTATCACTGATGAAACACTTGCTTGCACATGTATCAATGAATGCATTTACTCTAACATTCTCTAGAAGAATAGGTAAGTATGTTGTAGGTGGATCAGAGCTAGATGCTGCTGTCCAAGTAATTTTGTGCCAGAAGGGCTCGAGGGTTACTACAAGCTGTTGGATGCCCCGCTACACCAACTTCTACTAGTTGCCTTGATGATACCTAGATCTATTTGGGGATCTAACTGAGACACCTGGGGGGTCTCTGTTTATGCTGTGCTCTCTACAGGAGCTCCTCGGATCATTACGGTAGCTACTAGATCTAAGACTTGATGACCTATGATCATTACGATAATTACTAGATCTAGGACTTGGGGACCTCGTGCAATGATAGTCCCTACTATTATAATCTATGTCCCTATTTTAGTTAACAAGCTCTCTGATTAGTCAAGGTATTTATTTACTTGAGCTTAACTTTTCAACAGCTTCTTCAATTTGTTTCAAAGTTGCATTCACACCTATGCTAGAAGCTGACTGAGGTTGTACAAATGGCTGTGAACATGATACACTAATATCTGCACTACACTTTTGTTTACACTCCATGTGAGATACCTGAAATCTACATAAGAATGGTTTGAATGCACATTAAATGCACTAGCTAAAGTAGGTGGGGGTATCTTGCTAGCCTCATGTGCGTTTATACGAGCAACTAAATCTAATGCATCTTCCATCTCTCGATTCATGAATTTGTAATTGTAGGTAACTATCCAAACCTGCCACAAATCAAGAAAACGTTCACCCTTTTTGGCGTTAGTGCCATAATCTGGAAATGCTTTGTTAACAAGTCTAATTATTTCTGCTCCCTAAACTTATAATGGTGCATTTGGATATATAAAACAGGAATGTTAAAAGATGTGATACAACTGAACGCCAAAGTAACTCTCCCCAATAATCTCAAACTACCACTCACACGAGAAGCTATAACAAAGAGGAAATACTAAAAGACTTTTAACTTGGAACAAAATAATTAAAGTACTTCAATCCGATTGCGTAATATACTTGATATCTGATGATACACGTAAATCTCATTGTTACAATAGCACCCTCAGAATAGTTCATGGCTCTGGTACGTCACTAAAAATTACATTGTAAGTTCAACAAATAAGCATGAAAATCAAACTTCTTTTGTCTATAAGACATATTGATACTTAAATTTTCATAAAAATTTACCTTCGTAAAACGGAACCCGACAGAAAAAGACAGCCAATCTTGGCACTCCATACAATTGCCTCAGTGAGACAGTGTACGTGTATATGCAAATCAGTGTTTCACTGGGGCAATTGAAGTGGAGTCAATAGGTGATGTGCAAATCGCCAAACTCACAATTTGATATCATGTTTGTAAATCTTTGGCATGAACACAATTTTCATTACATGTAACTGTGACCTACCTGACAAGTTCCACATCATCTGTATATTGATTCAGCATGATGGTGGGCAACAGACGCTGAATAATTCTCTCATTGTCCACAGACTGGCCGAGGACCGGAGTTTTACAAAGGACATCAAATAAATCTGGATCACTCTGTCTTAAAAGATCAGCTGCATTGAAGCCATCGGTGAAGGCCGACTCGCCCCCTGTACCGTCATGGCTTGCACATGAAAATAATAGCCCTCTGATGGAAAAAAGTGAGAGTAAATATTTTCATGAATTTAAAGCAAAATCAAATCAAATGCATTTAATTAATTAAAAGTAAGCAGTCATTCAGACACTAATTAGAGACCGTCTTCTTTGTGAAGAAGATTAGAGAAATTGAGAACCAATTGTCTAAAAATACCAACTGAATAACTCCATCAGTGACTGTTGACTTCCTCCATAAAAATATTATGGAAGAAGTGAAAGTAAGTATTTTTACGAATTAGAACGAAAAAAAATCTAACATATATTCATGAAATTTAACTGGTCATTCGAAAACATGCACTAGTTTGTTTTTATGGTGAAGATCACAAAAATTGGGATCATATCATATTCTTGAAATAAGTGACATCAGTGCTTTAATTTTAACTTAATCTATTTAATGGTCTATGGGCACATACAATTATTATCTCAGTCTCACTTGAAGTTTTGCATCTGAATTTGGCCTCTTCAATTATATGGTTGATCAAAATGTGAATTATGATATTCACATTCAGCCATTAATAATTACTATAATCATACTAAAATTAATAATCAAAATGGGGACATGAACTCGTATAAAAACTTGGGCAGAGCCAACTACGTCCCTTTGAACTATTTAGGCAGACAATTACAAACAAATGTTTTTTTGTTGTTTTTTAATTTGGAATTTTTTTGGTTTTAAATGCAAAAAAAAAATGTTTTGGACGTCAATAAAAATACTTGACTGTAAAAAATAGAGTTTAGGATGCAAAAAACAAAAGTTTCTTAAATTTGCCATTTTTATGCTTAGTCTAATATTTTAAAGCAATTAAGCTTAGAACTATAAGTCATGATTATAAGGTTCAAGTAAAATTTAATCCATGTTTCTAGCCCCTGTGTGCAAGTTGAGTCTTAAGTCCTTAAAATTGAGCCTCCGAGTTGTCTCTTTAGTCGTAGTTAGTTTACACTTTTTAGGCACATGCCAGGGAAAGCACACATAAGTCATCTTAGACTTGTTTTCAGTGTGGACTCAAGGAATCGCTTCAGTAAATAATGCAACAATGTTTATCTATATGTTTGGATAGTTGATCGGTGAGATGCATTGGCACATCAAAAAACAGCAAAGGTCATATAGTGCCAGAGAGATTACACTAAATCAAGATATCTGTAAGAAATGGAAAAGAGAAGGTAAAATAAATGTGTAAAACAGGACGAAAATAAGTAGGTAGAAGAAATCAGGAGTGTTGAACTTACCCTGGAGGCTCATTGAAGTATGTACCATCAGTGTGAAGATTTAAAGCCACATTAGTGTACCCAGTGTCAGCATTTTCCATGTTAGCCTCAAATGTAAAAATGCCATCACCGTAAAATGTATTGTGGGCTCTTCCAAACCATTTCACAATTTCCTTTCGGTTAAAGAGAATAAAAAGTACAAAAAATGGGTCAATTATCTGCATAAGAAATCACTACATACTAACTTTTAAAATACCAGAATTTTGGTACAATAGTCACTTTACAAATAGCAATATTAAGACAGAAATGGGATTTCATAAACAGATTGGGAAGAACCTTCCTTTGTATTTGCACATATGGAGTAATGCAAGCCATAAAGAAAGATCAATCTTAAATTTCATTTTACTTCATGTGTTTGATACTATGGGCCTTTGGCTTTTGTCACATTTATGAAATCATTTAAAAACAATCATTTGACAATCACATGAGGTGCTCATGTTGTCAAAGTGAAGGAAGGAAACTAACATTAAAAAAGGAAGTAATATCAGGAAACATAGACGTATGATCACATTCCAAATATAAGCATAACAATCCAGGGCATACATAACACATTTCATGTATAGAGCAACAGTTAATACTTCTATTGAGCTGTTAAAACAACTTTGTTTGCATTTAAAACCAGACGTATGAGATGCATATATATTGAATTACATAAGGAACTAGAATTTTAGCACTTCATAGAGCGCATACCTCCACCCCTGCTTATTCCCCATTCCCAAATCCTGGGCTCACCATGTTATATCCCAGAACAATCTCTTTCTCCCTGTTGATCTGTTATATTGCAATTTGAATTCTAAACACTTCAGGATCATGGATTTCATTGTTTCAGTTTTATTCAAGCTAAGCATTCATTGTTTGAGTTCTATTCAAGCCAGATTCATATTCCTTCATTTTCCTTTCATGTGATAAGCCAATTGTATTTATTCTCTTTTATACCAAGACCACTTGATTTAATTTTCTTAGGATACAGAAAATTGATGGCTTGGATTTCTTTTTAGGAGATAAATTTATTGTGAGGTACATTCCATTGGAAAGTTTCAACTATATAAGTTTTGACAGATCTCACCCTAAAACAGACTACCCATCCATTTCTGCACCTCCCCTGTAAATCATTTCCTGCAGTAACAAATTCACACACTAAATTTAATCAACATTCAATGATCACTTAATGAGATATACAGATAACACACTAGAATACCCCCACCCCTTCCCCTGGCTCAACATGTTCACAATTTTAACCACTTGCTTCTTTCAGAAATAAAACCACATCACCAAATTTAATTAAGATCAAACCATCAGTTCTTAAGATATGTTGATGACAAACAAACAAACACACCCACAAACAAACACACCCACAAACAAACACACCCACAAACACACACCCACAAACAAACACCCGCAAACAAACACCTACAAACAAACAAACACACCCACAAACAAACAAACACATGCAAACACACCCACAAACAAACACACACACAAACAAACAAACACACAAACAAACACACCCACAAGCAAACACACCCACAAACAAACACACCCACAAACAAATGCACCCACAAACAAACACACCCACAAACAAACACACCCACAAACAAATACACACACAAACAAACACACCCACAAACAAATGCACCCACAAACAAACACACCCACAAACAAATGCACCCACAAACAAACACACCCACAAACAGGGGTGAAAATATAATTTACTTCCAACTTTGTTGGCAGGGGTAACAAAGAGGATACACATTTTAGGCTGATTCACAGGACTTCAATGTATGAATTACAAAGCTTGAGAGAGAAAACGTTTCTTGAAGGAAATTACAATAATTATTTGGTTGATATTGGTTTAGCAGTTATTTTCATGTCATGAGCTGATAATGTGGCATATTGTGAGTGCTATCTTAGGTGTTAATTAAGTGAAGGTGATGTACAAATGGAGAGTGTAAATAAAGGTGGAAGCACAGAGTTTGTTTCCAAATATTCAGAAGAGGTTGATACGATGTTAATACGTTTTTAAATTTCTGTATCATACAAAGAGTGATATTAGACACATAACATTTTGCAATGTATATGATACAGATGCAAGGAATGTGATACACAGAGAGAGATGATACAAATGATACAAGCACCAAACATTTCGTGGAATCATATAAGTGTAAAAACCATACAGTATATTCTCAGAGTCAATGTTTTAGATAATCCCTCATTTTCATGTCAGAAAGAATAATAGAGAAAATGTTAATGAGAAATGAATCATGCAAATGACAACATTCTTTATACTTGTAGAGTAACCATTTTAAAATGCTTTGAGCTGAAAGGAAATTGATCTATTAATTATCATAAAAACCAAAACTGATACAAATTGACCTATTTAAAAATGGGAATTGAAAGTTTTATACTTTTGATTTTTCCACTACATTATCATTCATGAAGATCTGATTTCATTTTACCATGTAAACTATAACTTAATTACAGTTTAAAGTAAAGTGTCAAAACGTCTGGCCAGAGTTTCAATGAGGAAGTCCCTGCAATTATTAAGTTTCTTTCCATGTCTTTATTCTTATGATAATCCATCACTTATATATTCTAATTATAAAACTGGCTAGACTATTTGCATGATTTACATGCACCTTAGTAGTTTATTTCCCTCATAGTTTCTATTAAATGAACAGCATCATAAGAAGGTTAATCCTTTTTAGAGTTGTCTATTTTATTTCCAATTCTTCAAAACATGACAAATAATTAACTAGGAACCAAAAGTACAAAACCTAATTTCCTTCACAAATTGGCTACGCTAATTGCATGAATATAAGCATAGCAACTTATTTCCCTGATAATTTCTACAAAATGAACAACATAATGCATTCAATACGACATGAACATAACAATGCTATTTATAGTTGTCTACTTTCATTTCATTTTCTTTTAAACATGAAACATTTTTAACTTGAAACAAGCATAAAACCTAATTTCTTTAACATTTTCTGGTCAAAAGTAAGTTGTAGAATTTGATGAGCGAATTCATGTTACCATTCAGTATGAAATATGCCTCACAATCTTGTTTAAAATGCATATTTACAACAATAAATACCAGCAGGATGATAACAACAATTTTCAATAAACATTAGAGTTGGTCATTCTAAAGCTCTATAAGCTTTCAAATTTGCGATACATAACACGGATTGAACATTTTTGTGTATTCATTTTCTGCAATACAAGAAGAGGAGACAATTGTGACAACATGTTAAACATCAACCTCTAGCTTAGAAAAACCTTTTTGGCATCTGAAATTTCAAAATAGGGAATGTAAAAGATTTTGAACAATTTGGTAAAAATCAAATCTGCTTTGCAGATGCCCATAAGTTAATACTTAGATGACGACAGTGGTTTTCTAAAACAGGTCAATAAGAAAAAGGATATTTAATCTGGTTAAGAAATGTTTTCCAAAATTTCTTTAATATCACACTATTTCAACTCTCAATATCCGAGTATAAAGGAAAATATTCTAATAATTTTCTTGTGGCTCAACAAACAAGTACTTCAAGTAGGCATGTGGCCACCGAACTTTTATTTTGTATATGTAACCAAAACCTTCAATTTCCTTAGGCATATCACATCTCTTAGACACCACCTGCCAACATAAAGTTACTTAAAGGAGGCATAAGTTACTTGATTACAAAATAGTTTCTGAAATGGCATATGTTTGAACAAACAAGTGGTTATTAATATACAGTACTAGCATTTTCACTGAGTTTGGTGGGGCTATTTAAATTTTCATCTTTGAATAACTCTTCCACAAATCAAAATGGCATTATCACTAAGTGTTCATGTTTATGGTAGGGAAGGAATAATCACAGTGATGCAGAATTCTATAGTCTGTTTAATTCATTTCTTTCCCAACTTACAAATTATAATACATAAAAATCCAACAATGGAAAGAGAGGTGTTGTGAATTAATAATGAAGGAAGAAAATAATCAACATTTATAACATTAAATATTCCGTTCTTTGTGATGCTAAATTGTTCAAAGCTTGTAGATCAATGGTGGAACAGCACTGAGGTAATTTACCAGTGATATATGGGTTGTCTTACTCTCCAAATGGTAGTGTTGTGCGACATATCGGTGATGTTAATATATCATGACAATGACCCTAATGTCGTGACAATGATATGACATTAATTGATTCACTACAAGTCGAAAGTAGCATTATTGAGCACTAAACAATGCTATAAAAGGCATAGGCCTACACCGTTTATTTACTACCATACCAGAGTATGTTAGGATAAACTAGAATTACAAGTTACCAAAATGTCAACTAAAATTGCTGGAGAAAAAAAATAACAGCTGAAAAAAGCAAAGAACTATCTAAAAAAAACCCAGCCCAGCAACAACACTTTCAATTAATGCTTCAAGAGGTGCATCTTTCATAATATTCAAACATTCTAAGATGCACAAGCCTGGGGTGTGGTTTGCAGATGGCAAATACTCAAAAAGGCAGAGTTACAAAATAATTTAGTATTCATGTTGATTATTGTTTCAAAGATAATAAATGAAGTTACAAGATAAAGCAATTTCTTAATAAATATCAAATGTAAACAACATCTGGATGCCTCAATGATTAAAAAAAAAATTAAATCAACAAAAACACATTTTACTTTTATTTTTGTGTAAGACATGGGAAGAATCAATTAAATACTTCCACTGTCCACAGGGTTAAATGTAAAGGTACACAACATATGTTTGGAATGTGCTTTACAAGACTTTGTTTAAACTGGGTGAAGTAAACTCAAGGTCAATATCGCAACATTATTGATTGTCACAACAATTGCTCGGCGATATATCGACATGACTTTGAGGCATTGTCAACACAACCCTACCCCTACCAACCATGATTACACTGAACTGGATTGAGTGGGGATACTGAGGATCTGCTGGACTGAAGCAGTGCCCTGTGTTGATACACTCATGGAGTAAAGATGGAGGGAAAGGCCTATTGTTACACTCTTGTGGTAAAGATTGAAACAATTATCAACATGAATACCAAATTATTTTGTAACTCTGCCTTTTTGAGTATTTGCCATCTGCAAACCACACCCCAGGCTTGTGCATCTTAGATTGTTGGGGGGCTATTAAAGAGCCAGCAGGTAGTGAGCGATTACTGAAAAGTTGCAGTGAGGACCCTCACCCTCAGTTGTTGACACTGATGAGAACATCTTTTCACTTAAATGTTGTTCAAGAAGTATTCATGTATTAAATCCTAAAATTCTTGCTACTTCCATTCCAACAGTCATGGCACAGGATTCAAAATCAAATGTTTACTTACAAAAACAGAGATTACTCTTCTGTCCTACAAATTGGCATACAAATTTGCTTTCAATAAAACAAAAATCTGTAAAATGGTCGATTTATATATGATTTTGACAGTTTTTGCTATTTACATGGTTTGGGATGTAATTTGCAACATTTAAGCTATTGTTGCCTAGCTCTGTCTGTCCATATAACCTAACACTCAACAACCAATTATTTGTTGTTATCACAATTCCTCCCTCTAATACTGATATACCACTTACTTTTCAGAAGAAGGAAAAATTATTTTATTGCGAACCTTTGGACAAAAAAGATCATAGCCTCCATTTTCATCTTACCTTGCTCTCCTCCACGGTGGACTGAACGCCTTGAATGGCAACCATACCATACTGGTACAAACTCGTCAGTGCTTGTTTCAAGCCCTCTGAGCTGTTTTGTAGCTCTGAAAATGTGTAGCTAGGAAGGGATGAGGCGAAGGAGCGCCCTTGCCATAAGACCCTCTTGGATACCCTCCTTGATGTCTGCTGCAGTGTGCCAATTTGATTCTCTTGCAGCCATGTGAAACTAAATGTAGATGTATGGCCATCTCCCCCTGTTGAGAGCAAAACCCATGAACTCTTACTGCCTCCTCTCAAAATTATTGACAGAAAATATGCAGGCCACCTTTTGTTTATTTCATACATGTTAAGCGGTAATTTTTCTATTGCATGTAAAACCACTGATGATGTCATAGAATTTTGCAGACACACTCTTTACCTCAGATAATTATAAAAATGGAGCAACAGTATTAGATTGGTTGGTAGGGTTTAACGGCACCACAACAGCGTATGTGAGTTCTGCCAGTGAGATTGAATTACACCGGAAAACCAGAACCAAAAAGTTTTGTGGTTCCGATGCTTTTTTCTTTTCATAAGCTGATTGATTTGCATATTTGTATTAATTGTCATGTCATTGCATATCATGAAATATCTGTTCCAGGATATTTATTCATAAGCCACACCCAACATGCAGATCTATAAAAATGTTGACAACATTAGCATTTACACAATCATAAACAACATTATCACAGCAAATGTGATGCAAAAAGTGTTGCTAATTTATTCTATTTAAAGAATTTGTCAATAAGCTCTGCCTACTCATCAATATTCATGACATCACTACCACAACATTACAACAGATGTTCAGACCATGACCCATCTGTGTAAGACAAATGGCATAAATCTGATATACCGTTCATGAGATAAAGTATGGTGTTTACATCCTTTGCACTTTCACATTAAGCCATTCCCACCATGCATATTAATGACATCTGCTGATAACATAAGGATGTACACAATAACCAACAATATTATCATGCCCAATATGATGCAAAACTGACATACACTGCTTATTTATCACTTTGTCAACATTTTCACTTAAGCCCCGTCCACTTATTAATATGCATGAAATCACCACCAAAACAATAGGGAAGATCAGACCATAAGCAATCTGTGTACAACACATGACATGAATCCAGTTCATAGTTTCTTAGATATCGTGATTACAAGTTTTTGTTTACAAAATCATATTAAGCCCCGCCCACTATGCATATTATCAAGTCTAAAATTTTATACAATGAACACATACACACTAGCTAACATCATTATCATAACAAATATAAAACAAAACGCACATGTAATTTTCAAAATAAGAGCATTTCAAGATTTTTATATTAAGCCCCACCTACTCATTAATATGCATGATATCTTCATCAAAATCAATAGAGTACATCTACAGACCATAATCCATCTGTGTATCACACATGACGTGAATCCATTCATAGTTTTTAATCGTGCTTACAAGCTTTTCGCTTAAAAAAATCATGTACTGTATTAAGCCCTGCCCACTACCCATATTGATGAAAGTCAACGTTTTTATGCAATGAAAACGTACACACTAGCTAACATCATTTTTATAAAAAAATATGAAACAAAACAGACATGTCGTTGTTAAAATATGAATATTTCAAGATATTTAGTCATATTAAACCCTGCCCACTATACATATTAATGAAAGTCTACATTCTTATACAATAAATACATACACACTAGCTAACATCATTATCACAAATTTGAAACAAAACAGACATGTGATTGTCAAAATATGAGCATTTCAAGATTTTTATATTTAGCCCACTCACTCATTAATATGCATGATTTCACCATCAAGAATAATAGGGCACATCTATAAACCATGGGCTATCTGTGTACCAAATATGACATGAATTCAGTTTACCATTCTTGAGATACTAAGATTACAAGCTCTTTTCAGCAAAATCATATCAAGCCCCGCCCACCATGAACATTAATGAATTTCAACGTTTTACATCATGAAGATGTACACACCAGCTAACATCATAATTATACCAAATATGAAACAAAAAAGACATGCAGCTGTTAAAATATGAAGATTTCAAGATTTAATCAAGTAAGTGGAGTAACAAAAAAGTCAATTGAGCAAACAATGACTTTCCCATCTACAGTAGACTTTCTACACCAGTCGTTTCTATGCAAATAAAACATAACTTTACTAAGCTTGAATTTCTTCTTCACAGATATTACAGTAGTTTTTTCACCAATTTTGAAAGTCCCCTAACATGTAACTTGTTTGACCACTGATTTTAATTCTTTAAATGCAAATAACCTCTCTGATTTAGATGATTGACAGCTTTTTCAACCAATCAATGCACAAATTTGCTTAACAACAAAATCCGCCGAAGTGGGGCAAAAATCCTACGTCGCACTGGTACAGTACAGCTAGCTACATGTAGCACTCGTGCAGCAATGCAATTTACTGTACAAAACAAATTTCTGCATACACAGACTGACACCAAAATAGTGAACAAAAATTGTACTTACGGCCGCTGTGGGCATTGTTAATTTGATTTCCGTTACCCAGAATGGTAGCAAACAGATTTTGTTAATTCCTTTTGCTAAAAACTCCAAAGATCTGAAAAGTGCCATAAATGGATCAAAGCTTGCAGCAGGCCACATGAACATCCAAATGTTAATGCATCGGTAATGCATGATTGTGGATTTAGAGGTTTGTTTGTCCCACTTTGTTACTGATTTGCTATGGTGGGTGTGGCTTATTTCCTTAATCAGAGAGGTTAATTCTGTTTCTAAGATGGACATGTTTGACCTTTGAACTTATGAATCATATTGTATTTTAACTGCTCCTTTGTTCTTAAGAATGAAAATCAGTCAAATTGAGACTTACAAATCAGTTGAATCTCATCACCGGTAACTTCAACAGCCTCTGGTTTCATTTCAAGGTCCAAATCTACAATTTCTTGCAGCATCTGAAATGTCTCTGAATGAAAGCATTCTGGACATCTGATAAAAAAGGATCAAAATCATCAGTAAATGACAAGTCCATTTGAGGCCAAAGTCATTTAAAAGATAAACAAATAAACCAAAGACACACCTTTATCCTAAAGTTTCTGTTTGATGTGAGTTTCCTGAATACAATAGCCTAAGATTATATACAAAATCTTATTCAGTTTTTTGGCTATCACAGATTGAAGATTCTCTTATGTATGTGAAACTTTTAAGTTGAAAGCAGCCCAAGTAATTTAAAACTTTGTGTTCTTTAGACACTAATTACATCTAGAATATCTTGTCAATATCTTGATCATAAATTTCATAATTCTTTACAAAGTAAGGTATACTGTACTCAGTTGATGGTGCAATATGTAACTCTTGACACCTCTTACTGGATTTTTTTACTGATTGGAACTGTTTGGGCAATACCTTACATATAACAAGACAAAAACAAACAGAAACAGAAATATAACACAGAATATGTATAAATTTTGGTAATTATACACACATTTTTGTGAAAAATTAAAGCAAAAAGGCACTTAAACCTACCCATATAATGAAGTAGCACTACACAAATTGCAAATGAAGAACTATGGTATTAAAACAACATAAGAGAAAAGAAAGTAAGTTGAAGATGGTACAATGTTACTGAGCATGTTTTTTACGTAACTGCACTTAATACTGTAACTAAATAAATTTGTGTTCTTTCTTATATTTTTGTTCTCTCTTTTTGAATTAGTTACAAAAGATATACAAAAATAGAAGGAAAAAACAAAAAATAAACATAATTTTGTTGTGTCCAATGCAACTGCAACATAACCGCATGTTATAGCTGAATAATTTATACTGTTGTCAATAAATGAATAATCAAGGAACTGAGTACAGTCACTTGGTAAATTAATTAATAGATAAACAGTCACTCAATAAATCAATAAATAATCAATCAATAGATAATCAATTAATAATTTTAATATCAATAGATAGATAATCAAATCATAGATAATTCGTTACTTCAATACATATCTTCTGGAAGTGTGCTGAAGAAAAAAGTTGTACTGGCCTCTCATAATTATTAATCATTGATAACAATAACTTGATAATCAGGCCCTTGATAACCAATCATTTCTTAACCAATCAATTGATATTCAATCAATTGAAAACCAAAGAATTGAAAATCAGTTAATTGATAATCAAAAGATATTCAAATAAAATCAGTACAATACCTGCAATGATCTCTTAGCCAATAGTACGGAAACCTAAACTTTCCATCCCCATTCCTGATGCATATATGGTCGTCATGTTTTCAACATTTGGCACATGTAGGTGTTCCTGATGAATACATTTGGCCTCAAATCTTGTAGCAGGGAACTTTCTTAACAAATGTCCACTGTATCGTTGTTTTAATTCTTTGAAGGTGAATGAGAGAAAATTGAAATTCAAGTAACAATTTTATGTTTACAAGTTTAATTTGAAAACATGCATTACCCAATCCCAATCCAATATAATTTGCTATAAACGCTTTTTAAATTCTGTAAATGTTAATTTTGATCAACACATTCTTAAAATGTGAACTTTGAACACATTACAATTCTAAGTAGAGCACTATCTTGAATAAAAAAAAAAACATTTTCTATCAGCAAGATTAGGGAACCTTGTAAATTATCAAAGCCTGGTTTAAGGGAAATCAAAAATCTCAGAGGGAAATATTACACTATGATTCAAAAGGTTCAAGAAGAAAAAGTCCCTTTCCAACTAAGCAGGGCTCCTTAATTTTCAATAAATCTGGCATTCCAGTTGTGTAAGTTATTTGGCAGAATTCAAAATCTTTGTTTGTTGGGAAAAACTGGACTATGCTGTGTATCAAATTATACTCTATTTAAGTCTGTATTACAAAAAAATAAGTGCATGATCATGATATACTGTGTAATCCTGTCATTTTACGATTTATTGTTTTAAGTCCGTACCATGAATCGGAAGACAATTGATGGCGAAGATTGCAGGAGAAACAGTGTGGACTTCTCTTCTGATGCAGAATAACTTATGTGGTGTCCAGTTGTGCCTTAACGTCAGAAAAATTCTTCTTGATGCATTCATATTGAAAACATACATGTCGCTGAAATATTAATCAATGAATATTAAATCAAAATTAGAACGGTAAATACCATCATGATTCACATTCCCATGCAAATTGACACCCATAACATATGACCCGGCCAATTATAAAAATGGTATCTCATACTAAGTCACACATAGCATACTAAGTCACACATAGCATACTAAGTCACACATAGCGTCCCATGTCTCACATTGCATCTAATGTCCCACATGGCATCCCATGTTCCACATGGCATCCCATGTTCCACATGGCATCCCATGTCCCACATGGCATCCCATGTCCCACATTTCATCACATGGCATCCCGTGTGCCACATGGCATCCCGTGTGCCACATGGCATCCCGCAGCCACATGGCATCCCGTGTGCCACATGGCATCCCGTGTGCCACATGGCATCCCGTGTGCCACATGGCATCCCGTGTGCCACATGGCATCCCGTGTGCCACATGGCATCCCGTGTGCCACATGGCATCCCGTGTGCCACATGGCATCCGTGTCCCACATGGCATCCCGTGTGCCACATGGCATCCGTGTGCCACATGGCATCCCGTGTGCCACATGGCATCCGTGTGCCACATGGCATCCCGTGCCACATGGCATCCCGTGTGCCACATGGCATCCCGTGTGCCACATGGCATCCCGTGTGCCACATGGCATCCGTGTGCCACATGGCATCCCGTGTGCCACATGGCATCCGTGTGCCACATGGCATCCCGTGTGCCACATGGCATCCCGTGTGCCCATGGCATCCTGGTGCCATGGCATCCGTGTGCCACATGGCATCCCGTGTGCCACATGGCATCCCCTGTCCCACATGGCATCCCCTGTCCCACATGGCATCCCCTGTCCCACATGGCATCCCGTGCCCCACATGGCATCCCGTGTCCCACATGGCATCCCGTGTCCCACATGGCATCCCGTGTCCCACATGGCATCCCCTGTCCCACATGGCATCCCATGTCTCACATGGCATCCCATGTCTCACATGGCATCCCATGTCCCACATGGCATCCCATGTCCCACATGGCATCCCATGTCCCACATGGCATCCCATGTCCCACATGGCATCCCATGTCCCACATGGCATCCCATGTCCCACATGGAATCCCACACCATGTCCCACCCATCCCTTGTCCCACATGGCATTCCACCATATGTCCCACATGGCATTCCATCCTATGACCCACATGGCATCCCACCCTATGTCCCACATGGATCCCATCCTGTGCAAAATGACATCCCATCCCATGCCTTGCCCCACATGGCATTCCACCATATCATGACATCCCATCCCACACATGGCATTCCACCATATCTCCCACATGGCATTCCACCATACAGTATGTCTCACATGGCATTCCACCATATGTCCCACATGGCATCCCACCCTATGACCCACATGGCATCCCACCCTACAAGTATGTCCCACATTAATCCAACCATATGTACCACATGACATCCCTCCACATGTACCACATGACATCCCTCCCCGTATCCCACATGACATCCCTCCCCGTGTTCCACATGGCATCCCACTGTATGTCCCGCATCAGTGGCTTCCCACCTGACGTCCCACCTTGGATCCCACCATATGTTCCACATGGTATCCCTCCCAATGACATCCTACTTTATGTCCCACATGGCATCACATCCCTTGGCCTCCTACCCTATGTCCCACATAGCCTCCTACCCTATGTCACACATGGCATCCCAACCTATGTCACACTGTGTTACTCATGGCATCCCACCAAGTGTCCCACATGGCATCCCATGTCCCACATGACATCTCATCCCATGGCTTTCCACCTAAGTCCTGCATGGCATTCCGCCATATCCTACATGGCATTCCACCCTGTTCCACATGGCATCCCACCCCATGTCCCACATGGCATTCCACTCCATGTCCCACATGACATCCCATACACTCCATAAGAAGTCTCATCCTAGCTATCAGTCCCTGATTGAGCATACTACTGTATGTATGAAAGTGTCAGCTCGTTTGATAACTTATATGCAAATGACTTGTTGAATAAGGAAAAAAGGTGGAGTCAAATAATTATGCCTGATATAGCCCTTGGTGTATACCACATGGTATATATTATACCATATGTCCCACATGGCCCCCATCCATGTCCCACATGGCATCCCTCCCTATGTCCATATACAGTCACATCCTGTCACAATCGCTGACTGCAGCAAACTAAATAAAAAGTCTTGTCAGTTCATATACTGTAGCAACTTTATGCAGATGACCACAATAATAAAGGCAGAGTTTAATAATCATGCCTGATATAACCATTGGTGCCCAGATATTTTGAAGAATTTTAAATCATTGGTGCTACTAGAGAGACACTTGAGGATCTCTGAAGAATATTGGAAAATCATATCATTTTACAGTTATCTTCTCAGGAAATATCAAATGTTTTGTAGACTTTTTAAGGAAACTACTGTAGTCTTAAATCTGTCTGAAAAACTTGAAATTTTGTTAAGGAAATTCTGACCTTGCATAAGGATATCTGAAGAAACTTTTAATTTTTTAGAGAAACTCTGAAGAAACTTTACATTTTCTAAAGAACTAAAGAAACTTTTAACATTTTCTACGGAATTCTCAAAAATTTCTATTTCTGACGAATTCTCAGGAAAAACTGTGGACGGATGCCCGGCCAAAATCGCCATTACAAAGGTTCGCATTATGCTTCGCATACTCACCAATAAGCATTCTGTAGCCAATAATACAGTGTTAATTAAAAATAGTTTAAAGTTTGACAATAGTTTATTTGGCACTAGCTGACAAAACCCTTACAGCCCTTATACATCACAGCATGGCTCTCAACCTAATAATATCAAAAGTTGAACAATTTGCTAAAACATTAACAAAATGTGAATATCTATTCTTTAGCCCTAAATTTTAATTTAAACAATACCACTAATTCATGTCTCTGCTACTGTACTGTACATTTTTTTTAGGAGTTAAGGAGTAACTAAGTCTTTATGTTAAAAATCTACTACAATTTCAAAACTTGTGGCATTAACCTTCAGTGGGCAAAAACAAAATTTCCAGTTTGGCATGGATGTAACATCTTCTGTGTTAAGATGTGAAAAACAAGAAACAATATTAAGAAAAAAAAGGTTTTGGAGAAAGGCTTAAAAGCAGAAGCACTGAGAGGAATTTGAAATAGTTCAAAGACATAAGAGAAACAGTCAAAAACAGCATAAAAGATCATTGTATGTGGGAGGTATTCTGATAACATTACAACTGAATATGAAAAAAGGATTTGGCAATTCATAAGCAGCCAGAAAAAAGACAGTGGTGGAATAACTATCCTGAAAACTGACCAAGGGTTGGCTCCAAAACAGTACTGATAAATCTGAAGCCTTGAATAAGCAATACCAGTCTGTGTTTACTAGGAAAGACACAACAACTCTCCCAGATAAATGACCTAATTAATACTCTTCCCAGGATAACCTTCTTCTGCCATTGTAAAATTGTTAAAGAAATTGAATCCCCATAAGGCAAGTGGACATGACCTTTTTTCAGTTCGTACACTCAGAAAGTAGCTGAGCAAATTGCTTAAATTCTAAACTTCTATTCACATAACCATATGAAACAGGTACTCTACCAATAGATTGGTTGTCAGCCACCATTGTTGCAATCTACAAGAAAGGGAACTAGAGTGAAACAGGTAATCAATGTCGTGTATAATAAACTTGCATCTCAACCAAACTCATGAAACATATTTCATTCTATTTAATGATGGATCACTTAAACAGGAATGAGATTCTAGCAGGGCAAAAGTATGGATTCTGACAAAAGCACTCTACTCAATCTCAATTGGTCACTGGACAAAAACAAGCAAATAGACTTGAGGATACTAGATTTCTCCCAGGGTTTTGGCACAGTTGCAAACCAAAGGCACTTGATGTACAGATTGATTTATATGGCATCGGATACAAGACCAATGCATGGATGAAAACCTGGCTCACTAATAGAACCCAGAGAGTAGTTGTTGATAGAAAAGCATCCTCAATGGTTCATGTAGATTTTGGTGTTCAGAGAACCATCCTAGGGCCACTTATGTTCCTGTTGTTTATAAATGATATTGGAGATGAAATCAACTCCACCATACAATTATTTGCCAATGTTTTTCTGCACTATTAAAACAACTGATGATGTCTCTTACTTCTGAATGACCTGGTCCACTTGAAAAATGAGACTAAAATGCGGCAAATGAAGTTCAAGGCAGCAAAGTTACACCATGCGGATCCATCAAAAGAAAAACCCAGTCATTTATACGTATAAAATAGGATATGATGTGCTGCCCATGGTGTCCAGCCAGGCCTGCCTTGGCATCAAAATCCAGAAAAGTGCAGAAAGAAAACTTGGATTCATCAGAATGAGTCTTTGCAAAAGCTCACAAGCCAAACAACAAGCCTACCTTGCTCTGGTACAACCATGACTAGATTATGCATCGATGTATGGGAACTGCACAAACAAAACCAGATTAACAAATTAGAAAAGTTACAAATTATCTGTTTCATTTGTGGTAATAATTCAACAAAGGAGCTAGCGTGACAGCTTTGAGACTTAAGCATTGATCAACCTTCCCACACTTCAAGAAAGATGGAAGCAAGCTCACCTAGTCTTGCTATACAAGGCCATTAACAATAACATAGACATACCCATACCTAATTATTACATGCCTACATTCAGTTGACAATGGAATTGCTGTACACCCCATGACTTATTCATCTCCTCAAAAATTTGTTCCAGCAAATCATAACCACAAACTCACTGAAGCAAATAATTAGACCACTTATCTTAATTAAAATAACCACACAATAAGAACTTTATCCATTGCTATTATAATACTGAATACCAACTTCCACAACAATTCAGGACCAACAGGAGAACAAATACAATGGAGCCATTGATAAGGGAAATTAGATCCCAATTACTTGTGGTTTTTAAAATGAAGAAAATAAAGAGGAAAAGTCTGACCAGATCTGCTTATTTATCAGGTCAGGTCTGACTGTTTGAAAGTTTAAGGAACAGAACAACTAATGCATCACCAAATGGCAGAAATCACAAACACAGCTGGTACTCCAGGTAGTACTAAGCAATCGGCTCATTACCAAACAGCAGCATTGAATCACAAACACAGCTGGTCACTCCAGGTAGTACTAACCAATCAGCTCATCACCAAACGGCAGCAATCACAAACACAGCTGGTACTCCAGGTAGTACTAACCATTCGGCTCATCACCCAAATGGCAGCAATCAAACAGCTGGTAGCAATAACAATCAGCTCAACAATCTGGTACTCCAGGTAGTACTAACCAATTGGCTCATCACCAAATGGCAGCAATCACAAACACAGCTGGTACTCCAGGTAGTACTAACCAATCAGCTCATCACCAAACGGCAGCAATCACAAACACAGCTGGTACTCCAGGTAGTACTAACCAATCAGCTCATCACCAAACGGCAGCAATCACAAACACAGCTGGTACTCCAGGTAGTACTAACCAATCGGCTCATCACCAAACGGTAGCAATCACAAACACAGCTGGTACTCCAGGTAGTACTAACCAATTGGCTCATCACCAAATGGTAGCAATCACAAACACAGCTGGTACTCCAGGTAGTACTAACCAATCGGCTCATCCCCAAACAGCAGCAATCACAAACACAGCTGGTACTCCAGGTAGTACTAACCAATTGGCTCATCACCCAAATGGCAGCAATCACAAACAAACTCCAGGTAGTACTAACCAATCAGCAATCAATCACAAACACAGCTGGTACTCCAGGTAGTACTAACCAATCATCACCAAAACGCAGCAATCACAAACACAGCTGGTATTCCAGGTAGTACTAACCAATCGCTCATCCCAAACGGTAGCAATCACAAACACAGCTGGTACTCCAGGTAGTACTAACCAATTGGCTCATCACCAAATGGTAGCAATCACAAACACAGGGTACAGCAATCATCCCCAAACACAGCTGGTACTCCAGGTAGTACTAACCAATCGGCTCATCACCAAACGGTAGCAATCACAAACACAGCTGGTACTCCAGGTAGTACTAACCAATGGCTCATCACCAAATGGTAGCAATCACAAACACAGCTGGTACTCCAGGTAGTACTAACCAATCAGCTCATCACCAAATGTACACAAATGGTAGCAATCACAAACACAGCTGGTACTCCAGGTAGTACTAACCAATCAGCTCATCCCCAAATGGTAGCAATCACAAACACAGCTGGTACTCCAGGTAGTACTAACCAATCGCTCATCACCAAATGGTGGCAATCACAAACACAGCTGGTACTCCAGGTAGTACTAACCAATCAGCTCATCACCAAATGGTAGCAATCACAAACACAGCTGGTACTCCAGGTAGTACTAACCAATTGGCTCATCACCAAATGGTAGCAATCACAAACACAGCTGGTACTCCAGGTAGTACTAACTCAAAATCAGCTCATCACCACAAGGTAGTGGGTAGCAATCACAAACACAGCTGGTACTCCAGGTAGTACTAACCAATCAGCTCATCACCAAATGGCAGCAATCACAAACACAGCTGGTACTCCAGGTAGTACTAACCAATCGGCTCATCACCAAATGGCAGCAATCACAAACACAGCTGGTACTCCAGGTAGTACTAACCAATCACCTCATCACCAAAAGCTGGTACTCCAGGTAGCAATCATCAAACACAGCTGGTACTCCAGGTAGTACTAACCAATCGGCTCATCCCCAAATGGCAGCAATCACAAACACAGCTGGTACTCCAGGTAGTACTAACCAATTGGCTCATCACCCAAATGGCAGCAATCACAAACACAGCTGGTACTCCAGGTAGTACTAACCAATCGGCTCATCACCAAACGGCAGCAATCACAAACACAGCTGGTATTCCAGGTAGTACTAACCAATCGGCTCATCCCCAAACGGTAGCAATCACAAACACAGCTGGTACTCCAGGTAGTACTAACCAATTGGCTCATCACCAAATGGTAGCAATCACAAACACAGCTGGTACTCCAGGTAGTACTAACCAATCGGCTCATCCCAAATGGTAGCAATCACAAACACAGCTGGTACTCCAGGTAGTACTAACCATTCGGCTCATCACCAAATGGTAGCAATCACAAACACAGCTGGTACTCCAGGTAGTACTAACCATATCACCAAATGGTAGCAATCACAAACACAGCTGGTGCTCCAGGTAGTACTAACCAATTGACTCATCACCAAATGGTAGCAATCACAAACACAGCTGGTACTCCAGGTAGTACTAACCAATCAGCTCATCACCAAATGGTAGCAATCACAAACACAGCTGGTACTCCAGGTAGTACTAAGCAATCGGCTCATCACCAAATGGTGGCAATCACAAACACAGCTGGTACTCCAGGTAGTACTAACCAATCAGCTCATTACCAAATGGTAGCAATCACAAACACAGCTGGTACTCCAGGTAGTACTAACCAATCAGCTCATCACCAAACGGCAGCAATCACAAACACAGCTGGTACTCCAGGTAGTACTAATTAATTGGCTCATCACCAAATGGCAGCAATCACAAACACAGCTGGTACTCCAGGTAATACTAACCAATCAGCTCATCCCCAAACGGTAGCAATCACAAACACAGCTGGTACTCCAGGTAGTACTAACCAATCGGCTCATCACCAAATGGCAGCAATCACAAACACAACTGGTACTCCAGGTAGTACTAACCAATTGGCTCATCACCAAATGGTAGCAATCACAAACACAGCTGGTACTCCAGGTAGTACTAACCAATCAGCTCATCACCAAACGGCAGCAATCACAAACACAGCTGGTACTCCAGGTAGTACTAACCAATCGGCTCATCACCAAAACGGCAGCAATCACAAACACAGCTGGTACTCCAGGTAGTACTAACCAATCGGCTCATCCCCAAACGGTAGCAATCACAAACACAGCTGGTACTCCAGGTAGTACTAACCAATTGGCTCATCACCAAATGGTAGCAATCACAAACACAGCTGGTACTCCAGGTAGTACTAAGCAATCGGCTCATCCCCAAACGGTAGCAATCACAAACACAGCTGGTACTCCAGGAAGTACTAACCATTCGGCTCATCACCAAATGGTAGCAATCACAAACACAGCTAATACTCCAGGTAGTACTAACCATTCGGCTCATCACCAAATGGTAGCAATCACAAACACAGCTGGTGCTCCAGGTAGTACTAACCAATTGACTCATCACCAAATGGTAGCAATCACAAACACAGCTGGTACTCCAGGTAGTACTAACCAATTGGCTCATCACCAAATGGTAGCAATCACAAACACAGCTGGTACTCCAGGTAGTACTAACCAATCAGCTCATCACCAAATGGCAGCAATCACAAACACAGCTGGTACTCCAGGTAGTACTAACCAATCGGCTCATCACCAAATGGCAGCAATCACAAACACAACTGGTACTCCAGGTAGTACTAACCAATTGGCTCATCACCAAATAGTAGCAATCACAAACACAGCTGGTACTCCAGGTAGTACTAACCAATTGGCTCATCACCAAATGGTAGCAATCACAAACACAGCTGGTACTCCAGGTAGTACTAACCAATTGGCTCATCACCAAATGGTAGCAGTCACAAACACAGCTGGTACTCCAGGTAGTACTAACCAATCAGCTCATCACCAAATGGTAGCAATCACAAACACAGCTGGTACTCCAGGTAGTACTAACCAATTGGCTCATCACCAAATGATAGCAATCACAAACACAGCTGGTACTCCAGGTAGTACTAATCAATTGGCTCATCACCAAACGGTAGCAATCACAAACACTGCTGGTACTTCAGGTAGTACTAACCAATCGGCTCATCACCAAACGGTAGCAATCACAAACACTGCTGGTACTCCAGGTAGTACTAACCAATCGGCTCATCACCAAACGGTAGCAATCACAAACACAGCTGGTGCTCCAGGTAGTACTAACCAATTGGCTCATCACCAAACAGTAGCAATCACAAACACAGCTGGTACTCCAGGTAGTACTAACCAATTGGCTCATCACCAAATGGTAGCAATCACAAACACAGCTGGTACTCCAGGTGGTACTAACCAATCCCAACCTACATTCAGCTCAAAGCTCCACCAATTTGAAACTAATTACCACCAAAGCTTCGGTTGGTGCATGGTTTGCAGATGTGCAACTTCAGCTTGCTTTGCTAATCTCTTTCCTAACCACCTATGTATTTCATGCCTTACCTTATTTCTTAATCTTCTTTTCATCTTCATTCTGCATTGTCCCAGCTGTATGTACAGATAGCATATTATTAGTCTAACTGTCCATAATCACCTTTCTGCTCACAACTCAACTCCTATCTTCTGGTGGTACCAACTGTTATACTCATGCTTTGAGGCTAGAGTAACGGACTGGGGCTCTAGGTAAACCCGGTGAGAAGGCCTCATTAGTCTTGATAGACAACCTATTTAGGAGAAGGAAAACTTTGAAATGAAACCTGAGCAGATTGAGCTCTTTAGCGGTGTTCCCGCAATCATCTAGGGGAGTAAACTCCCAGCAGAAAAGTCCAGTCCTCCAGAGCGGGGGTTGGGCAATGGGCTAATCACCCGTTACCATAAAAATCACTGATTACAGAAACCGAACTAAACTATTAAATCTTGGGGATACCATGATCCTCTTACTAGGGAGAGGTAATGACACATCTGAGCCAAAGCCGAGAGGAAGCCCAGAGGCAATCAGATCATTGGTACATCCAAAACATAAATTAAGTATAGGAATTTGGAATGTAAAGACACTTTTGCAGGGTAGCAATGCTGCCCTTATGGCAAGAGAAATGAGCAAACTAGAGATTGCGATACTTGGAATCAGTTAAACACATTGGACAGGACAAGGAAAAATGAAGTTAACAGAAGAAGAGACTGCAATCTTCTGTGGAAGAGAGGACAATATCCACAGAGAAGGAGTAGCCATAATGATGACAAAGGAAGTTGAAATATCACTGATGGACTGGATACCAGAGAACAAGAGAACGATAATGAGCAAGATTCTTTTCTAAACTTGCTTGATTTGATTTGATTAGAATTTTTTTCTTTTTCTAGAGAGGTTGTTCTTAATTTGTATAAGCAGTTAGGCGAAGAGCCATTAGACTTATTCCTCAAGTAAGAAATCTCTTTTATGAATTTAGGTTGCAAATTCTTGGTTTGACCATGCTTGAGTTGAGAAGAGTATGTGGCATATGATTCAGGTTTTTAAATTTATATCTGGTAGTGATGCTTTGACTTCCTGTTATTTCTTGCATGTTTCTGCTAATACTCATGTGACACAGTGGTAACAGTTTGAAGTTGACCAAAGACTTCTCACAGATAGATATTCAACATTTCAGCTTTTCAAAAGAATTGTTAAAGAGTGGAATGGTTTGCCTGAGTGAAACGATTTACCTGAGTGGGTATTTAGCTCCAATTCTGGTTACAATTCAAAAGTCAACATTGATCAATTCTTTACTAAACTCTGGGCATCTTTGATTTTTTTTTGGTGGTGGTGGTGGTGTTGCTGAAAGAGGCGGTGAGGCGGTTAGCGATATCCTGCTTCTTGGTGAGTAGATTGTCATTCCAAGAAAGATAAGAGATAGGAGACTTGCCCACCCTGCCGTGGAAGCTGTTTACAGTACCATACTCCAAATCTTCTTGGTGGGAGTGTTGGTGGTCAGAGAAGAGATGAAGTTGTTTCAAGTGTTGGTTTTACTCTCTTTGACAGTGCACCTGGCCTTGGCACAGCTGATGTGAAAGAGGTTGAGGTTGTGGGTGGTCGGGTTAGTTAAAAAAATTCTGAGGGCTTTTTTCCTGTTCTTGATGGCAGTTTTGCAGTCATCGTTGAGCCAGGGGCTGGTTGGGGGTGGTTTGGGGGCTTGGAGGTTTTGGGAATGGAGCAGGTGGCAATGTTCAAGGATGTTACTGAAGTTAGAGATGGGATCCTTACCCTTGAGAAGATGAGAGGGGAGGGAGAGGTGAGAGTTACAGAGGGTTTTGAAAAGGGGTCAGTTGGCTTTCTGAAGGTTCCAGTTGGGGTGTGGTCAGTGGGGGTTTGAAGGTTGGAGTAAAACACGAAGGTCAGCAGTGACCTTCCAGCCAAAATCAATGAAAAGTTTTGGGGAGCAGACAGACAGGTCAATGCAGGTGAGGGAGCCTGTCTTAGTGTTGAGTTGTTGTGCTGTCAAAAGTGTTTTCAAAGAGCTTGCCTCTGGGGGTGGTAGTATTGGAACCCCACAGGGGCTGTGGGTGTTGAAGTCACCTAGAACCAAAGCACCATCATCATCATTACTCTATCTCAACCCATGCCCAATCCAACACTCATCATCTCTTTGTCACTTCCTCACTGATTTTCTGCATCCCTGCCATCTCTGCAAGCTTTTTCATTTGAAATATGTTGCTGCCACCTTATCTTCAGGATTTTCCGTAGGCATTTGAATTGAAATACATTTATCTTCATTTCATCCCCTTTGGTCAGCTTCCACGTCTCACAGCCATACAGCAACACAGATATAACAAGTGACTTAAACAGCATAATTTTGGTCCATTTTCAGATGCTTCCCGATCTCCATATTCTCTTCAGCCTTAGGAAATTTTGGTCCATTTTCAGATGCTTCCCGATCTCCATATTCTCTTCAGCCTTAGGAAATTTTGGTCCATTTTCAGATGCTTCCCGATCTCCATATTCTCTTTAGCCTTAGGAAAGCACCTCTTGCTTTGGTAGTTCTCTTCCCAATACCAATGGTTCCATCACTGTCTGTAGTTACTGTTGCACCTGGGTATACAATATCTTAATGTGATAAAAGTAATAATCATCAGTCATCTGAAGAAATTTCATGGTACAAAACAATTTAGCATATACATTATTTTTTAATTGATTAAAACATTAATTCTGTCAACTTCATGGGAGGGGCAATTTTGTTCATATGCCCTCTACGAAATGATGTCATACATGTACACCCAGTGTAGATTAGAATATTAATGTACTTCTTTATAATCTATTTCAAATGTCTAAAAATAGTTTGTACTCTGTATGGATCTATGAATTTTTATTTTATCTGTTTATTAATGATTCAAACCCTTAGATTTTCATGTCAAAGCATTTTGGAATAAAAATCTAAAAGAGAATTCTAAAAGAAAAACATTACATGTGCTAGCACATAAGGCAAATTATGTCATCATTGATGTGATTTCAACACAAAATGCCATATTACAACTTCGCACTAAAATGGAATAAGATTTATGATGGGTATTTTGGTAGTAAGTTCATTTTTTAATTCTCTATCATATAAAGCTAAAATATTTGACTTTATATCTCCTTTAAACAATTAAGGAACTAATACCACATAAATTTGGAGCTGCACCTTTATGATAATGTGGATGCTTAGTTGCAGTCACGCTAATGCGACTTAGAAAATGACAGCTGCGGGCAGAAATCACTAAATGGTAACCCCAGCAAAAAGAAATGGTTTGAAATACAAGAAATGCTTGCTGAACAATGACATGAAGCAATATCTTTCCTTAGAGAAATGGTTCTTCAATCATTCACAGTTCATGCACATTATTACCTTAGGCATTATGATACACAACTATTTTTATCATCAGTTTGAAAACAAACTTCTTCCCACTAAGACACCTAACACGGGTGAGTGATTTCAATCACAAAAGTGCCTTGATTATTCAGCTCTGGCTTTGTGTAATCTTATACACACAAATAGCCTTAGGCTACTTGGCTGTGGTTTGCATGGGAATGGAAGATAAACAATCATTGTTTTGAGTGGAAACACAATACACTGAACAGGAAGTCTGGTTGGTAATTGTCATACCTGATTTTTAAGGATTAACTCAGTTGTCAGGTGCAGGTAGGCTTAAAGAGAAACTTTTCAGCATGGATATGCCTACATGGTTCGACAACAAGGTCTACTGTGGATTGAACTTTTCAATATCCGTAGGCCTATACACTTGAAATGGCAACCATAGGGGCTATGGCATTAGTTACTTTTAAGCTGCATGGGAAAAACGTCAATGTTGTTGAATTTTGATTCTTTTTAATAACTCACACATCCCTGATAATGAAATTCTTAGAAATGGCAAGATAAATTCCTTAACAATCCATCCCCTGCAAAAAAATCAAAAAACATTCCTTCTTAGGTGCAATATCAGGGAAAATTTGAAGCTATTCTGAAAACCATTTAAGACCTAATCAAATTCATTGAGATATTAATACACGACTTCACACTTTCAGTGACCTCAAAGTCAATTCGGTACAGAAGTTCTGATCACGTGATACCTTATACACTGAGTATGCACATAAGATGGTTTTCTACCATATTTGTGTCGATATATGCGATTTTGCAAAATAAATGTTGCGATATTTTTGTTTGAAGTATGAAAAGCATTTTTCATGCACTTAATTCTTAAGAGCACTTTCTGTCGTAGGTCTTATTGTTGGCTATGAGAAAATCAGAGTTAAAGTCACTCAGATCAAGATTGCCATAACTTCAGCAGTAGCCATAGGGTTACGATTGCTTATACCTTCAGCACAGTAGCCATATGGTTACGATTGCCTATACCTTCAGCACAGCAGCCATAGGGTTACGAATGGTTATACTTCAGCAGATGCCATAGGGTTATGATTGCTTATACCTTCAGCACAGTAGCCATAGGGTTACGATTGCTTATACCTTCAGCACAGTAGCCATATGATTACAATTGCTTATACCTTCAGCACAGTAGCCATATGGTTACGATTGCTTATACCTTCAGCACAGTAGCCATAGGGTTAGGAATGGTTATACTTCAGCACAGTAGCCATAAGGTTATGATTGCTTATACCTTCAGCACAGTAGCCATAGGGCAATATGAATCTGGCGCCCTCGCCTAAAATAAATTATTACGATTTTGTTCATCTGAAAAAAAGTAAATCAATTAGAGGTTAAATGACAACAATAAATATTTAGTACCACTTTAATTAAGTTTGGGATTTTCTGTGAATTTTTTTTCTCAGTATGGAAACACAAATTGACAGTATAATTTCAAATTCATGAACAGGCCTGATATAGTGAACGTATTCATGCAAAATTCGCCATTTGAGCTCACAAAGTTACATTTCCCATTGAGAAATTGGATATAATTTTTGTTTTGTTTTGTACATAATCCTCCCTTATGGGAACTCGGCAAGATTCCTATATGGAGCATAGACGCCAAGCTATAGCCTGCATAACAGATGCCAGTCTCGTGCGACCAGGACGGAAGTGGATGAACACCGTATTTTCACCTTACTCTTTTCGAAAAGTGTTCAGAGAACCAGGTAGGGTGTGACTGTACTACCATCAGGACTGACGGCTTAACATCGGGCACCATTCAACCGTTCCCACTTCTCTCAACAGCTGAATGAGGGAGGAGCAAACGACGTACTTCCGCTTTGATGATCGCCATATCTGTCTGCATAGCTGTGGAAAAACTGTTTAGACCTGTCTGGGGCTTAACCCGGGTACCTTCAGTATCTCAGTTGTGCGCTCTACCAACTAAGCTACCCGACTCACCATTTTGTTTCATTAACAATCAGAAGGTTTTGCATGTAATCACTCTACCATAAAATATGTTTTTCGGTGAGACTTCAGGTTATTGATGATTTTTGAAGGCTGACATGTCCTAGGCTTATACGGTGAGGGGAGGGAGGGAGATTTTGATTCCGGTGTTGGCGAGGGTAGTGGAAGCTAGGAGGAGTTTTGACTGGAGGGAGGTGGAACATTTGATAAGGTCTCCAGATCTAAGGCATTTTATGAGGTCGGGGGTACCTTTGAGGCCTTGCAGGGCTTTGGTGAGGGTAAAAGAGGAGAGTGTTTTGAGGCCCGTGTCACCAGGGGGGGAAGGGGGAGGGAGACAATGATGAACTTTGGCCATAGTGAGAAGTGGTGTTGGTTGGTGAGAAGTTGCAAGGAGAGGAGGGTCGGGTCAGGAGAAGGAGAGAAAGGAGGCTGAAGGGAGAGAAAGGTAGTTTGAGGCGTTTAAAAGATCGTTGTGAAGTTGGAAGGGAGAAAATTAGGTCTGATGTCTCTATAAGTGTGATGGAAACAAAAGAGTTAGGGGTGAAGAAAATAAAAGTGACCAAAGTCAAAAAAGAACATGAGGGGAAGTAAAAATTAGTAGCAGACACTCCGGGGGGTGGGGAGCGGGAGGAAGGGGCGGGAATTAATAGTGGACAAAAGAAAAATGGAAAACCCGGGTGTGAAAGGAGGTGGAAGAAAGTAGGGAGAGGCCCGGGAGCTGCCCGCACTAGGTGGCAAGCCCCGGTGCGATGTGTGTCTTAGGATAAGCAGAGGATGGGTTTAGGCTGAGGAATGAAGGAAAAAAAAAACAGAAATCCAATGGAAATGAACGAAAGAGATCAAGTCTTGGAGAGAATGAATAGAAAAGTTGTTTCATTAAAGAAAGTTTTGGAAATAATAAAGGTAAAAGGTGATTATGAACAAAAATATAATTGAGTTGCGTTGTGCTTAGAAAGACATCCACAGTCAGCGAGTTGCTTGTAAATTGTAATCATAAATAGTCAATTAAGTTTCTAGCTTTCTGATTGGCTAATAGGTGGTCTTGAATACACTAGAGACCAGCAAGATGTCTGTTAGGAGGATGATGATCAACACTTTCCATATATTAACACCCTAAAGCATAATAAACGTACATCATCCTAGGCCTCAAATGGCACGATTTTAGATTTTTAATTACTGTTTGGCTAATCGATGGTCTGGGATACGTTTCAGACCAGACTGACCTGTACACAGGTGTTCCTAACGTTATGGCAGCCTATATGCTTACTACTATATATATATATATAAAGAAAGGTAGGCCTCTTTCTAACGCGACTATCGAACAGTATAAAAAAATTCCTTTTTTTTTGACCACACGCGAATCTTAATTACACTTTTTTACTCTACTCACATTCGCTGGAGACTCCCTTCTTCGTGTATAAGCCACGTTATTTGTTAGTTTTTTCCCGATTAGATGTACAACAGATGAATTTTCTACCAAATTAACGTCAAGACAGTCTATCCGCCGAACAATTTGCTGCAAACTAAAGAAACGTTGCGATGACGTCATGAAGAAGCAGCGCTGCAATTACGTCATCGCAACGTTTCTTATAGTTTACAGCAAATTGTTGGGCGAATAGATTGTCTTGACAGTCATTTGGTAGAAAATTCATCGTTTGTTCATCTAATCGGAAAAAAACTAACAAATACTGTAGCTTATACACGAAGATGGAAGTCTCCTGGAAATGTGAGTAGAGTAAAAAAGTTTAATTAAGATTCGCGAGTGGTTAAAAAAAAAATTATTTTATACGGTTCGATAGTCGCGTTAGAAAGAGTCCTACCTTTCTTTATATATATAGTAAGCATATAGCCTAGTTGCCATAACGTTGGGAACACCTGTGAACCTGTATGGCAGTGCATGTGTGCCCCTTGAAAAAATATTGGCCTACAATCATTACATTAGCAAAATAATGAAAAGTATATCCAAGGATATGCAAAGAAGTATAAGAAAATGTATATGAAAAATAAACCAACCACAAAATTCTAGCCACAACAATCACTACTCTCATGAGTCTTAATGACAACAGCTCTGGCTTTTTTGGAGGACAATCTTTTATAGCAACCGTTCTTAATTAATTCATACAAATTAAAATGATTACTAAATTACTTTCCACCCTTCCTCTACTGACCAGAACTGAAATTTGAAAGCCTTGCAAAGTCAATATTTGGCCCCCCAAGTGATTAAATCCCACAACGTTTACTGACAGCAGCCGACAGAATCTTAAACTGGGTGTCGAAAGCATCCATGATCTAGACGGCCACGGCCTTTAATAACTAGTTGTGAACTCACTGGTTTCAGATCCACCGGGATACAAACACAGGACGTGCGGGTGAGAGGACAAAGTACTAACCACTAGGCCTGTAGGCCAAGGCTACACCACGGAGGTACAGTAGGGCCTAGTACACTATGCATTGTATTGTATTTTAATAGTCTGACAATCCGCCGTATGTCTGTGTAGGCCTGCGGGTAAATGTGCGCCTAAGCCTAGCCTATTTTGGTCATAAAACAAATAAGCAGCCAACTAACGTTATCCCAATTAAACCTTAATTCGACGTTCGCAAACTTTCTTCAAAAGAGGCTTACAAAAAATACCTATCTTTATCATTGGAGTCTTACCTTGATCCCTAATTCACATGTGCATGTTTATACTTTTCAGAGACCTTGTTTTTCAACCCTGTTAACTTCTAAATGTTCAAACTGTTTAGTCAGCTGATCGCAGCCGACAAAATCTTAAACCGGGTGTCCTTTGTATGACAACTTATTTACCCTAACCTAAACTTAAGCTAACCAATACCTAAATTTGAGCTAGCCTAATGACGTATTAAAAAGACACCCGGTTGAAGAATCTGTGAAACGCCAGCTGATAGTGGAGGAGCATAGTGCAGCTACAGCAGCCGACAGACTCATCAACCGGGTGCCGTCTTAAGACGTCATAGCAGAGCAGACGCTTTTATAACAATGGCGTAATTTATTTACACTTCGAACAATTATTATTATTATTATTATGTAGATGCTTGTATAGTGCTTATATTAAGAACAAAACTAAGCGCTTTACATTAATGGGTAAAAAGGTGTGTTTTCAATTGCTTCCTGAAATTGATAATCTGAATCTGAATCGGTTAAGTCGGCAAAAATCATTCAAGAGGACATGAACGCCAACCGAGCGTTAAAAGTATGAGTAAAAAATATTATAAAAAAAAACTAGTTAGCAATACAAGTGTTAGTAAGTTTAGCTTTGAAAGAGTTGAGACTTGGTGCATGTACAATGTCTGACAGTAAAGCATTCCAATCCTTTAGTGTGTGAGGGAAGAAAGAGTGTTTATATACATTCTTTTAAGCATAGGGAACCAGGAAATTAAGGTCATGATTATTTCTTGTATTAGCTCTGACGGTGGGGATTAGTTCATCTTTATTGATGGCGACAAGATTGTTATTGATTTTATATAGCATATGTAGCCGGGTGTTATATCTTCTTGATTTAAGCAGGGGCCAATCTAATTTATAAAGCATGTTTTTTACACTAGATTTATAAGAGTAGTCTGCCATACAGAACCTGGCTGCTCTCCTTTGAATAGATTCCAGTTTATCCACATCGCACTGGTGATGGGGGTCCCAGACTGCAGATGCGTACTCAAGTACTGGCCTGACTAGAGCTTTATAAGCAGTGGATTTAACGTCGGTGGGACAGTTTGAGAGGTTACGTTTTAATAGGCCAAGTATAGAGTTAGCTTTCTTGGTTATGTTATGTATATGTTTATCCCATCTAAGTTTATTATCAATTTCAACACCTAGGTATGGGTGGGAGTTGACATGTATTAGTGGCTGGTTGCATAAGGTATAAACAGGTGATTTAAAGCATTTCTTAGAGGAAATTGACAAGATGTAGCATTTAGAGGGGTTGAAATTCATTTGCCATTTGTTTTGCCATTGTTCAAGTTTGTTAAAATCATCTTGGAGGATTTGTTGGTCAGAGGGGTTATCAATTGTTCTGTACACAAGACAGTCATCAGCAAACAGTCTAACTGTGCTGTTTATATTATCAGTGATGTCATTTACATATATATAAGAGGAAAAGTAATATCACTTGCAGATCTGATGTGGACAGGCAGCTCATTCCAGAGAGATGATCTAGTGACAGCAAAGTTGTAACGACTAACTTGTTTGCTGCCATACTGTCTCCATACAGCCATATTGTATCACAATGACGGAATGAACGCTCGCGCGGTCTTGTAAACAATGTCAGCTGGTCTGTAGTCAGCTGCGCTTCGAGGCGACTACGGGACTTTCACAACGTAAAATTATCCCACATAATTTGGTCTCACTCAGTCTTTATGCTGAGTGATAAGCCCTGAATTTAGGTTATGCCTACAGTATGTGGACCACTTGAGCGAAAGGACCAGTTCCAATAAAAATGTTCACAAAAATTCCGTGTTCATAGCAAAATTACTAATTTTTACAACATTTTTACATGGAAAATGTAATTTCAAATTGTTCTGCATTCCTAAAAACTAAGAATATGGAACACTTAAAGAATTATGAAATAAAAACACACGTTTCCTTGAAACTAGTCCACATACTGTACGCCTAATTTGGTATCAGCATAAAATTTAACAAAGCTTTTCACATAATCTGGCAGGTCATTTATGACAATCAAAAACAAGAACGGGCCTAGAAGGCTCCCATGAGGAATACCACTTAAGACCTCAGGCCATAAAGATGGTTCTTTGTTTACTATATGACTCTCTGCTTCCGTGAACATAAGAAGGAAGATATCCATTTATTAACAGTCTGTAATTCCATAGCTACGTTGGTGTGGCACCGTATCAAATGCCTTTTGAAAATCAAGGTATGTTACATCCAAACTGCTACCATCATCAATAAGTTTTGTTCAATGCTCTATTATTTCAAAAAGCTAATGATACCATGTTCATCATTTATAAAAATGTTGTTAATTATTATATAATAGTCATTGCTAAAGCCCAAATCCCTTAAAAGACTGCTGACTTAAAAAGTAGCAAGAATAAGATCAGAATTGCAAAAGAATACCATGAACAAATAGCTTGAGTCTTGAAATTTATTTTTCTGTTTTGCTCAATATATTTGATTCTCCAAAATAATAAAAATTCAAACAAATACATGTAAATGGCTTAGTTAAACAACAGTAGACCGTACAAGGGGTGCATGTATGTGTACTAGAAATAACTTTGTATTTATAATTAATAATCATTATTGGTCTTTCCATTTCCTAATATGAATACTTGTTTTTCTTTTACTTTCTGCCATTTCAATATTTTAAACATCCCTAAGCTCATTGAGAAAGTAAGTAATGGAAAGACAAATACATTGCCTTCTTCACTTGACATTACTTACTTACCTTTCATATACACCTGATTACAAAGTTTTGTAGTTCACATATGGGCCTTAAAATCCATAATTTATCCACATTAATCCACATTTTATATGCCAGCCACACTTACTGTTCATGGAATAATTGGTTCTGTAAACAATGTATCCACTTAATATTGATATTTATCGGGTATGAGTGACATTAAAGGTCAAAAGTGATCAAGTGTTTTTTAATGAACTGCCGAAAATAGTCAAAAACGGCAGTTGGGGAATAAAAGAGATGTAAACAACATGATCGAAACTCTTGCAATTATACAGTCAATATTACATGTGCAATGCTCAATGCCACAAAAAGTGTTACCTGGTCAAATTCACCATAAAGAACGACTGATTTCATCAGAGCATACATTACTATAGTACGGACAATTTTTAAAATACAAAAATGATACGGAAATTCCTCCCTCTACTATATCAACTTTTTGACAATCTGTGAAACTGAAACTGTTCTTAACTCTTTTTTTTTCTCGAAATAGGTGGAGGCGAGTGAACTGATACTGGCAAACTTTGTACATATAACAGTCTAAACTTTCCATAAATTTTAAGTCTTGACTCATAAATAATAACCGACATTAACAATTTGGTTCACATGAATCTTTGTAATAACATTAAATTTCTCTTCCAATCAGAAGGAATAGTACAGTACAGACCAATCATTCTGAAATGCTCAATACATCTTAAACCCCTTCTTTAATTTCACCTGCTTAGTATTAAGCTTAAATCACCTATTCTGCAAAACATTTTTCAAAACAATCCCTGGTAAATAAAGCTGTTTATTGTCAGTCTTAATCTTCTTGTTGTTTTTAACATTTTCATCTTAAAAGTGTGGATGCAGAATGGTCTTTGGTCTGATATATAAAAGAGATCAGCATTGAACAATGTAGAGAAAGAAAGCTGGCAGAATAATTTTACACCATGGCGGTCAAACTTACAATGAAAAAGTACAAGACCGCCCACTTTATGACATTAAAAAGTTTCTTAACCGTTGTTTGTGTAAAGTAATGGGTTTCTTCTATTCGTTTTACGATGGAGAAAAATACATTCCTGGTAAAGGTTTCATTCCATGATGAAAAACCTCAGCTTGTTTTAAGGTAATGGATGAAATCATTCTTTGTTTCTTTTCCCATTAAAAATGATGGAATTACATTTTCTATGATGTGAAGGTATCGTTTAATTAAAACATCCCTCATATTATTAGTCCAACTTCTCATGATAGATTTAAACCCAATTTCAAGAGGCCTTGCAAACATTTGAGGTTGCTTTCAAATTTATTTTCAAAACAGCATTTCTTATTGTATTTGCTTTGTCATGTTATATAATTGGAAATATAGGATTTTCTTTTAAGCAAGGCCTTATTGAGAAGAAGCCATCTTTATCATTAAATGCATAAATATCCCGGGGATGAGTACAAGTAGGATTATCACAAGGAATGTTTGCTAATAAAATTTCCATGTGGAAGCTCTTAACATCTTGATTTTCTTGATTACATATGGTAACTATCTCAACCCGCCTATTTATGTTCCTGTCACAATATGTGAAAATCCCAGTTTTAAAACGGACAGACATGAAATCTTGTTTGTGGTCATATTTAATAATGTGTTTTCCAAATTCTCGCATTGCTTAAAGGTTCCTTAAGTTTGCACGTACGATATGATATTCCCTGCTCTTAGAGGACTCTCCTCTTTGAAAAAGAAGAACATCATCTATATTTTTTTCGAGCACTTCCTCGGTATTTCTGCAATAAAAATTAATGTAAAACTCTAACAAAAATGTTCATTTCTTTTTTTTAAATAATGCCCGTCTATTACAGCACACCTACTTCTAACTTGTGACATTCCAATATTATCATTACCAGGACTGATTTTTGAAGACATCTTTCGGAGATGTACTGCAATTATCTGCTGGGGTGTTGAAGATGCAAAGTAACGTAAGTTGTCTCATTTATCTTTATTTGAAAGATATGGTTTTTTCTTCATGTCAGATGTTTCATCTTGGGTATTGTGAGAGGCTTCATTTTGTGTGCTTTCATAAACTCTCCAGTATTCCATATTAAATGAATGTAAATCAAGTTTTAATTTTCACTTGCAACATAAGTGATTTGTGTAAAACTTGGGCATTCTTGTCATTGATTTGTTGATTAGATGGGTTGGTCTTTCTTTTTCATATCTTTTCCTGTACCTATAGCAGGCATTGCAGTAGTCATTATCATTAACATTATACCATTGGGGCGTGTTGGTAGTTTCACATAAAACACACTGTTTGTTTCTCTCAAACTTCTATTTCTATTCTCTCCAACTATTCATTCCGTTTCATTTCACCTTGCACTTTACCACCTAAATTTTGTTTTATATCTTCATTTTCCGGGATTCTCTTTCTGTGTATGGGCATGTGTTTTCGGTGAGATCGTTTCTTTGTTTGTTTTCCCTTTCATTCTGACCAGACCTCATCAGGCTGTCCGCTAGTTCCTCCAACCCCGTCGTTGTGATCAAGGTTTCAATTCTCAATCACCTCGCAATTCTCAATCACCTAACTATGACTGACATCGAGAAATTCGTCGTCGCTTTGATCCAATTCAGCCTCACCGGCAACAGCTTCCCTGACAAGCGCACCTGCGGCTGGGCTTCTACAACCTTCGATTCAGCACCGGCAATACCCTCATTATGCTGCGGAACCGTCGGTGGTGGAGCCAACTGCGGCGAAGCCATCTGCGGCGGGGCCATCTGCGGCGGGGCCATCTGCGGCGGGGCTATCTGCGGCGGGGCCATTTGCGGCGGGGCCATCTGCGGGGGGCCATCTGCGGCGGGGCCATTTGCGGCGGGACCCGCAATTTCTGCGGTGGAGATGCAGGAATAACGTCGCGAGACAATTTTTTTAATTAAAAAAAAGAAGTAACATGCTGTGGTGTCAGGCACTAAAATCTCCTCACTGTCAATTTCGTTCATGTCAGTTTGTCCCTTCTGTCCAAAAAAATCATTACAGCTCATATCACTATTAACAGGTGGGCTACGTGCAAATAAATCATCTGAGTTATAATTCGCCTGATCGCTATCGTAAACTTCTATAATGTCTGAAGACTTTCTTACTAGAACTGGCATCATCGCTACAACTTGTATCTGGTATGCGCGGAATGAAATTGTCATTACTGTCACTGTCACTGTATTCAACAAGTTTATATTTACAAACAGGTTCTTCCTCCACATAATTATATCGCCATTCATATGTTTCACCCGTTACAAGTGTCTTAAGTTTAATTTCTTACCGAGAGCCTGTGCAATCTGCCAAGTACTCTGCGAAATTCGCCAACCGTCCTTTCGTTCAATCTACAAATCGCTGAGCCTTATAAAAACAATCAACTGTTTTAAATTCAACTGTTTTAAAATTAACTCTATATCAAATATTCTGCTCCAGAAATCAACTCTGTAAAATATTCTGCTTAAAAACTTACCTAAGTCAAATTCGACTTCATAAAATCACAGACTTCAAAAATCAACTCTCTTAAAATATTCTGTAACCCTGCGATGGCCGTGCCGCAGATGGCCCCGCCGCAGATGGCCTCGCCGCAGATGGCCCCGTCGCAAATGACCCCGCCGCAGATGGCCCCGCCGCAGATGGCCCCGCCGCAGATGGCCCGCCGCAGATGGCCCCGCCGCAGATGGCCCCGCTGCAGATGGCCCCGCCGCAGATGGCCCCGCCGCAGTTGGCTCCACCACCGACGGTTCCGCAGCATAATGAGGGTATTGCCGGTGCTGGATCGAAGGTTGTAGAAGCCCAGCCGCAAGTGCGCTTGTCAGGGAAGCTGTTGCCGGTGAGGCTGAATTGGATCAAAGCGACGACGAATTTCTCGATGTCAGTCATAGTTAGGTGATTAAGAATTGCGAGGTGATTGAGAATGAAACCTTGATTACAACGACGGGGTTGGAGGAACTAGCGGACAGCCTGATGAGGTCTGGTTAGAATGAAAGGGAAAACAAACAAAGAAACGATCTCACCGAAAACACATGCCCATACACAGAAAGAGAATCCCGGAAAATGAAGATATAAAACAAAATTTAGGTGGTAAAGTGCAAGGTGAAATGAAACGGAATGAATAGTTGGAGAGAATAGAAATAGAAGTTTGAGAGAAACAAACAGTGTGTTTTATGTGAAACTACCAACACGCCCCAATGGTATAATGTTAATGATAATGACTACTGCAATGCCTGCTATAGGTACAGGAAAAGATATGAAAAAGAAAGACCAACCCATCTAATCAACAAATCAATGACAAGAATGCCCAAGTTTTACACAAATCACTTATGTTGCAAGTGAAAATTAAAACTTGATTTACATTCATCCAATATGGAATACTGGAGAGTTTATGAGAGCACACAAAATGAAGCCTCTCACAATACCCAAGATGAAACATCTGACATGAAGAAAAAACCATATCTTTCAAATAAAGATAAATGAGACAACTTACGTTACTTTGCATCTTCAACACCCCAGCAGATAATTGCAGTACATCTCCGAAAGATGTCTTCAAAAATCAGTCCTGGTAATGATAATATTGGAATGTCACAAGTCAGAATTAGGTGTGCTGTAATAGACGGGCATTATCTAAAAGAAGAAATGAAAATTTTTGTTAGAGTTTTACATTAATTTTTATTGCAGAAATACCGAGGAAGTGCTCGAAAAGAATATAGATGATGTTCTTCTTTTTCAAAGAGGAGAGTCCTCTAAGAGCAGGGAATATCATATCGTACGTGCAAACTTAAGGAACCTTTAGGCAATGCGAGAATTTGGAAAACACATTATTAAATATGACCACAAACAAGATTTCATGTCTGTCCGTTTTAAAACTGGGATTTTCACATATTGTAACAGCAACATAAATAGGCGGGTTGAGATAGTTACCATATGTAATCAAGAAAATCAAGATGTTAAGAGCTTCCACATGGAAATTTTATTAGCAAACATTCCATGTGATAATCCTACTTGTACTCATCCCCGCGATATTTATGCATTTAATGATAAAGATGGCTTCTTCTCAATTAGGCCTTGTTTAAAAGAAAATCCTATATTTCCAATTATATAACATGACAAAGCAAATACAATAAGAAATGCTGTTTTGAAAATAAATTTGAAAGCAACTTCAAATGTTTGCAAGGCCTCTTGAAATTGGGTTTAAATCTATCATGAGAAGTTGGACTAATAATATGAGGGATGTTTTAATTAAACGATACCTTCACATCATAGAAAATGTAATTCCATCATTTTTAATGGGAAAAGAAACAAAGGATGATTTCATCCATTACCTCAAAACAAGCTGGGGTTTTTCATCATGGAATGAAACCTTTACCAGTGAATGTATTTTTCTCCATCGTAAAACGAATAGAAGAAACCCATTACTTTACACAAACAACGGTTAAGAAACATTTTATATCATAAAGTGGGCGGTTTTGTACTATTTCATTGTAAGTTTGACCGCCATGGTGTAAAATTATTCTGCCAGCTTTCTTTCTACATTGTTCAATGCTGATCTCTTTTATACATCAGACCAAAGACCATTCTGCATCCACACTTTTAAGATAAAATTGTTAAAAACAACAAGAAGATTAAGACTGACAATAAACAGCTTTATTTACCAGGGATTTTTTTGGAAAATGTTTTGCAGGATAGGTGATTTAAGCTTAATACTAAGCAGGTGAAATTAAAGAAGGGGTATATATACTGAGTATGTACACTGCACATTGTCACGTGAAAACGATCGAGCAATCACAGAACAGTATTTCCTTCCCAATGCAGGAGTTTGTATACTTGGCAAACTCGTGGATGGCAAACTCATGATTTCCGGAAACTGTATTTCCGTTTTAAACTCTCTATGGAAACGAGGTACCACTGAACAGGATGTTTGGGCGGTTACTTAGATCTGAAAGCTCACGCATTAGCTTTCAGCATTACATGTGCTGCTATGATATAATACAACAATTCTTTACTAATTCTAAAATAATATATGGACCCTGGATAGATTTATGTGCGCATCATCGGTTTTTTAGGTAAGCTGGATGGGCCGTATGGTTAACTTTATCTAGAGTCCTTACACTACTGTCTGCGAAATTTAATTAAATGTACAATATGCTGAGGTAAAATGGTGTGTTTCCTAACGTTGCCAGCAGAAGACTTAATCGGGATATACTTTGAACTGGCCGATTTGATTGACGAAGTCATAAAATAAAAATAAAAAAGTATTAAAAGACTTACAACCTGAAAAGACGGTATTTTTTTTTAGAGATCATTACTAAGTAAATATAAATCCAGAATGAGGGTTTATAATTTATGTTGACATCATAAAAAGTTGGGGTATTGTCGTTTAATGTTATTGTTAAGCATACAATCGACAATCTCATTACCCTTGGGGGAGTCGAAGGCATCCCACCAAAGAGTATGTTTGGCATTGAAATCGCCAATAATAACAAAAGAACTGTGATTAGTGATAAGTCTATTTATCAGACCATTGGGAAAAGATTTATAAGCGCAAGTTAGATATAAGCAAATAACAAGCAAAGGAATATCGGGAATTGAGATTACAATGGAGATAAGCTCAAAGCTATCAGAAACTTTTTTTTGATAATATTAAATGGTAAGTTGTTGTCAACTGCTATCGCAGAACCACAATAACCATTGAGAGTAGCAATTGTAAACAAATTAAAACCTGGGTTATGAAAGTTTTAAGGGATTTTGAGTAAAGTCTCATTAAAACCTGCAACGGAAATGTCATTCGATAAAAGAAAGTCAGTAGTTTCGTCTGATTTATTAGTTATAGACATTAATTAAGTGGCAATTTAAGTGCCTAATCTTCCTAATGTACGGTTGCATAAGTGTTAGTAAAACGAGAATATAGATGCAAAAAAACCACCACTTCAAACAAGCCATAACAGTCACAGAAACATTAGAAAACTGAATCCAGATACAAGTCTCCATCGCCGATAGAGAATGATTTCAGAAAATCGCTCGATACAAGACCTTTTAGGTGCTCTGACGCCACATGTACACAGATATTCGAGATAGTTGAGGAGAGAGTTTGAGAACCAACATTGGAACGGGTCTTATCCAGCAGATCAGAAATAAACACAAAAACTTTCTCAACTAATTCCTTAACAACTTTACTTAAAATAGTTGAAATCAAAGGGGTGAGGTTATTTTCAATTTCCATTTAGATTTGACTTGATTGATCTGATTTCTTTTTAAGCTTTTTCAGTGTTCCTTTTTATTTCTTCGGAGACAGCTTTAGCATATGAGATGATGGGATCATTAGTTTGTTTGGCATCAGAATTAGACTTGCCCTTAGATTGGGTCTTGTCGAACTCCTCTAGGAAGGTAGGACAAGTTTTGTCAGAAGCAAGATGATGACCATCGCAGGCGGTGCATTTTTTGGCTTTGGTTGAAGGACTATCTTTATATGAATGACTACCAGCGCAAATATTGCATTTAGTTTCACCAGCGCAGTGTTGGCTTGATGGGCAAAACCTTGGCACTTGAAACAATTGTTTTAAATAATTGTGGGAAATAATTGTTTGTGCAAACAATTGGTATTTTCCGCCCGTTGCAGCACCACACGCGCTTACACGGCTGGCAACGTCTCATAGCACGTACTGAAGTGTTTAATTTGTTTTTCGTGTCTTTTTGCTTTTGGTAATAGAAACAAAACACAAAAGCTAGTTAAATAAGGTTATAAACTATCTATTACCCTATCACGATGTCAGTTTCTCAATTAAAGCAGGTATAAAACACAAAAAAAGTGAAAGGAGAAACACAAAATTCATTTTAAACGTCACTTGGAAAAGTCTGGGTTTTTCGCTATTTTACATGTCCAAATGTTTTGTTTTTGTTATCTCTGTTTTGTATGGGGGATTGTTTTTCATGATATTTATCTTCATAAACATGTGCATACATTGGAAAATAACTGAAGTGAAAGGACAAAAATTAATGAAACAAACTAGAAAAGAAACACAAGACAATGAAATTTGGAACAAAGCTTGGCAGTTACGTCCGCAAAATAAGTCGCAGTATTTGTATAAGGTCAGACGGTGAAATTCGCACAAATTTTTTCAAACATTGTCGAAAAGTCGGTCACTAGAGCTAAGCGCATAATCTCTTGTAAGACTGGCAATGCCACCAGCCTTATTCGTATTTGGTTGTCGGACTCCTCTAGGATTGAACATTTCATTTCTGATGGCATTTTTGTCCAAATCCTCCGTTTCAATGTTGTTGAATCAAAAAAAAAAAAAACACGGTCCCTTAATATATCGGTCAAAAGGGACGTCTTTTTTCAAAAAGTGCATGCTTAAATGTAATGTTTGAGGAAAAAAGTTTAGGGGGCGTGGTTTGGAATCAAGTTCCATCCCCTTTTAAAGCGCAGTTCTGTCCTGTCATTCCCCTGTTGACGCCATTTTTGCCCGTTATAAACGTAGTTTTGTCCGATTAGTCCCACGATTAAGCCCCCGTAGACCCCCGTATTTCGCATTAAAGTGCAGTACTGTCCTGTTATTCTCCCCGTTGACGCCATTTTTTCTCTCGTTAAAAACGTAGTTTTGTCCAAATAGTCCCACGATGAAGACCCCCCGTAGACCCCCGTATTTCGCATTAAAGTGCAGTACTGTCCTGTCATTCCCCGTTAGACGCCAGCTTTGTCCTCTCAAATAAAAAACAGTTGAGCAAAAAACTGCCTCAAATAAGAGTGTTTCAGAAAAATTGTTTCTCAAATGAGTGTTTCAGAAAAATTGTTTCTCAAATAAGGAGTGTCAAAAAAAAATGTCTCCTGAAATCAGTCACGTTTTCAAAATATTGTCGCTCAAATTTTGCTTCCTGTGCAAAGTCAATGGGATGTGAAAATAAAATTTCGCTCTCAAATCACACCGTTTAAAAAAATATCGCCGCTGAAATCTTACCTATTTTTAAAAACATGGTCTCAAATATGACAAGTACAATGTCTTCTCGAATGACGTGACTTGGTCAATTGTGACGATATTATCCCAATATTATTGATAATCGCGATTTATCTATATTATTTGTGCAGTTTAAACTCTTTGACAAATCTAATCAACAGATTATCAGGGTGTATTGTTGTGAAATGGGCGACACTGAGTGCCATGATTATGGAATCCCAAAAGGGCAATTTTGACACGTACTACTACTGTTTTGACACGTACTACTACTGTTTTGACACGTACTACTACTGTTTTGACACGTACTACTACTGATTTGACACGTACTACTACTGTTTTGACACGTACTACTACTAAATTGATACGTACTACTACTAAATTGATACGTACTACTATTAAATTGATACGTACTACTACTGTTTTGACACGTACTACTACTAAACTCACTTCTACTGTTCTGACACGTACTACTACTAAACTCACTTCTACTGTTCTGACACGTACTACTACTAAACTCACTTCTACTGTTCTGACACGTACTACTACTGTTTTGATACGTACTACTACTAAACTCACTTCTACTGTTTTGACACGTACTACTACTGTTTTGATACGTACTACTACTAAACTCACTTCTACCGTTCTGACACGTACTACTACTGTTTTGATACGTACTACTACTAAACTCACTTCTACTGATTTCATGATCGAGTAAATACAGTTACGCAACGTACGAACGCACTAGGCCTACCACTAACGTTACTTGCAAAGTATCCTTAGTTCTGGAAGACACTCATAGAGCCTCGCCACACGAATGGAAGAATTGCAGATGAAATGAATGTATCTCTTTGTACTGTGAAGAATTGTAAGCGAGATTTGAATCTTCGCAGTTCGGAAAAAAGGATCTTAAAACTGGTAATCGAACTCTTCACGTTAGGCTATTCAGTATTTGTACTGGAGTCCTGTACCCCAAGGCCTAACGTTATGCCTAAGCTTTAGACATTAACGTTAGACATTACGTTAGACATTACGTTAGACATTACGTTAGACATTACGTTAGACATTACGTTAGACATTACGTTAGACATTACGTTAGACATTACGTTAGACATTACGTTAGACATTACGTTAGACATTACGTTAGACATTACGTTAGACATTACGTTAGACATTACGTTAGACATTACGTTAGACATTACGTTAGACATTACGTTAGACATTACGTTAGACATTACGTTAGACATTACGTTAGACATTACGTTAGACATTACGTTAGACATTACGTTAGACATTACGTTAGACATTACGTTAGACATTACGTTACGCCAGACACGCATTACGTTAGACATTACGTTAGACATTACGTTAGACACGCCAGACATTACGTTAGACATTACGTTAGACATTACGTTAGACATTACGTTAGACATTACGTTAGGCATTACGTTGGGCATTACGTTAGACATTACGTTAGACGTTACGCCAGACATTACGTTAGACATTACGCCAGACATTACGTTAGACATTACGTTAGACATTACGTTAGACATTACGTTAGACATTACGTTAGACATTACGTTAGACATTACGTTAGACATTACGTTAGACATTACGTTAGGCATTACGTTAGACATTCGTTAGACATTACGTTAGACATTACGTTAGACATTACGTTAGACATTCACGTTAGACATCACGCCAGACGTTACGCCAGACATTACGTTAGACATTCGCCGTTAGACATTACGTTAGACATTACGTTAGACATTCACGCCAGACACGTTAGACATTACGTTAGACATTACGTTAGACATTACGTTAGACATTACGTTAGACATTACGTTAGACACGTTAGACATTACGTTAGACATTACGTTAGACATTACGCCAGACATTACGTTAGACATTCGTTAGACATTACGTTAGGCATTACGTTAGACATTACGTTAGACATTACGTTAGACATTACGTTAGACATTACGTTAGACATTACGTTAGACATTACGCCAGACATTACGTTAGGCATTACGTTAGACATTACGTTAGACATTACGCCAGACATTACGTTAGACACGTTAGACATTACGTTAGACATTACGCCAGACATTACGCCAGACATTACGTTAGACATTACGTTAGACATTACGTTAGACACGCCAGACATTACGTTAGACATTACGTTAGACATTACGTTAGACATTACGCCAGACATTACGCCAGACATTACGCCAGACATTACGCCAGACATTACCAGTTAGACGCCAGACATTACGCCAGACACGCCAGACATTCGTTAGACATTCGCCAGACATTGCCAGACATTACGCCAGACATTACGTTAGACATCACGCCAGACATTACGTTAGACATTACGTTAGACATTACGTTAGGCATTACGTTAGACATTACGTTAGACATTACGTTAGACATTACGTTAGGCATTACGTTAGGCATTACGTTAGGCATTACGTTAGACATTACGTTAGACATTACGTTAGACATTACGTTAGACATTACGTTAGGCTGTTCGGCGTTAGACATTACGTCAGGCTGTTCGGCATTTGTACTGGAGTCCTATACCCCATGGCCTAACGTTATGCCTAACGTTCAGACATTAATGTTAGACAAGTTGTAACGTTAGACATTACGTTAGGCTGTTCGGCATTTGTACTGGAGTCCTATACTAGGCTACCCCATGGCCTAACGTTATGCCTAACGTTCAGACATTAACGTTAGGCAAGTTGTAACGTTAGACATTCTAGAGGTCGGACAAAAAAAAAAACTATATTTTATCATTTTTCAACAAAAATACTAAATAATTTATTTTTCTTCACAAATATTGTGTAGGCCTATCATGATTAGATAATAGTTTCCAACATATATGAGTAGGCCTAGGCGTACCATTAATTTTCGCTGACTGGCTAAGGCGACACCAGTATTCATAAAAAATATCCCATTGACTGTATTAGAATGATTAAAGTCCTCCAACTTAGCAAAACTGTACTGAGCCAATTCACGGTTACGTCTCTCTGACCTCGAAAATGAGCAACATCTAGCCTAACGTACAGTCAAATATCCCATTGACTATTAAATGATAAAGTTTCCCTTTAACTTAGCAAAATTACTTAGTCCCTACATGGTTACTTAACCCCTACACGGTTACTTAGCCCCTACACGGTTACTTAGCCCCTACACGGTTACTTAGCCCCTACACGATTACTTAGCCCCCACACGGTTACTTAGCCCTACACGGTTACTTAGCCCTACACGATTACTTAGCCCCTACACGGCTACTTAGCCCCTACACGGCAACTTAGCCCCTACACGGCTACATAGCCCCTACACGGTTACTTAGCCCCTACACGGTTACTTAGCCCCTACACGCTTACTTAGCCCCTACACACTTACTTAGCCCCTACGGTTACTTAGCCCCTACACGCTTACTTAGCCCCTACACGCTTACTTAGCCCCTACACGGTTACTTAGCCCCTACACGGTTACTTAGCCCCTACACGGTTACTTAGCCCCTACACGGTTACTTAGCCCCTACACGGTTACTTAGCCCCTACACGGTTACTTAGACCCTACACGGTTACTTAGACCCTACACGGTTACTTAGACCCTACACGGTTACTTAGACCCTACACGGTTACTTAGCCCCTACACGGTTACTTAGCCCCTACACGGTTACTTAGCCCCTACACGGTTACTTAGCCCCTACACGGTTACTTAGCCCCTACACGTTACTTAGCCCCTACACGGTTACTTAGCCCTACACGTTACTTAGCCCCTACACGGTTACTTAGCCCCTACACGGTTACTTAGCCCCTACACGGTTACTTAGCCCCTACACGGTTACTTAGCCCCTACACGGTTACTTAGCCCCTACACGGTTACTTAGCCCCTACACGGTTACTTAGCCCCTACACGGTTACTTAGCCCCTACACGGTTACTAAGCCTCTACATGGTTACGTCTCTCAGACCTCAAGAATAGCCAAATTCTAGCCTAACGAGAGAGAGAGAGAGAGAGTTGAACACACAATTACAATGACGGGGTCGTCGCCTGCGTAATCGGTTATGATAGTACAAATGCTATCACGAAACGCTTAATACGACCCGGACGAGAACACAGGTACGACGTACGGACAGACATAACATCGACAACCAAGTCAATGTTTTTATAACCAGTTGTACTGGCGTGTCTACCCCACCCCAGGATTGAACCCGGGGCCTAAAGGTTGATAACCGCTAACCAAAGGTAGCCTAACGTTGTTTAGTAAATTATAAATTAAATAAAAAAATTGTAGTTTCAACCTAAATTGGACATAGACCCTCGAGCTAGACTAGGCCTACTGTAACTTAACATTAGGCCTAACGTTGGCCAACCTCAAGTAAAATCTTCCAAAATAAAATGGTATAATCCTAGTATTGCGGTACAACTTCGGAAAAATGTGTTTCTTGTAGTACAGCTTTATTCTGTTATTAAAATAACTGAAAATGTTGAGACTTTTGATGATTTTATTAATTTGTTTTACTTAATTGTAACTGAAATTACTCTTGTTAAATTTTTGTATTAAAAATGAAATTTTAGTCGAAGGATATCAAATGATAATGAGAAATGAGAAATAAGAATTTAAGCTACGCATAGTGAACCTACTTCAGTAAACTCTATATTGTAATTTACCGCTACACTAGGATTTTTGCAATAAAATATTCTAAATAAAAATTAATCAATTCTAATGTTAATTCTTTCATAATCCAGGCCTAACTTACACTTACCTACCACTGACTTAGTAGTAACAGTTAAAGAATAGTAGGCCTACTAATTCTATCTTGGTAGTTTATTGAAAAATTCTCAAGTAGGCTAACGTTAGGTCAAATTTTGTTACGCCTACTAGGCCTACTAATAAGTTAGTAGGTCCTAGGCCCACTTATGGAATCATTTACCATCGTTGGCTGTAATTTCTTTCACTTTAAGTTTACCCGTTTCTGTATGCTGACAATGACATTGTAGGATTGCTGGTTTTAATGATCTGCGTCATCATGAAGGTAATGGTTTTTTAAATGCAGACTATTGGAGATGAAAGGCAAATTTTGTTGTCTTAACCTTAATCAACTTTACACAGCTTCTCAGAGAATATTCTTCACTAAAATATTAAAAATCTTATATCACTAATGTCAGGTTCACAACAATTTTATTTTTTATATAAACAAAACAATCCCATTTGAAACTTAGGCCTACTTGGGAATAGTCAAATTTATCTATTTTCTTTGAATCTTCTGCGTGCGATGTAAACAGCTATTCAGCAGTAATACTTTTAGAGCAGAACTAAATTTTGTTTGAGGTTTGAGGGCACATAAAATATGATTAAAGGAATAATCATTGCAACAAGTAGTGTCTCTGTATCTTATTATATTGTCAGGGGAACTATTATAAGCATGAAAGAAAGGCAAAATACTTCTCACAAGTATGTTTTAGTGAATAAAATATTGGGTTGTTAATGAAAAGGGGGCAGGCTGCAGGTAATAAGGGGAGCACCCCTCTGGAAAAAAAATAGTGACGTGTGGTAAATTGGTGTATTGAAATTTAACCATAGATGCTTAATTTTATCAGTATTTATTGCCTCTATACTTTGCTCTTTTTTGTAGGATGTTGTCTTTGATCATCTTTTTCATCTGTGTGTAACTGCCCCCTTTAATATATTGTTAAACATCTGAACTGACAATTTTACTTCATGAAGTTATTACTCGTTTTGTTAGCTCTATAATTCAAACATCACGATTAATTAAAAGAAATACAAATGAGTAAATTATGGACTTTAG
>JAIGNY010000784.1:32500-47415 GCA_020152595.1 Chiridota heheva | reverse complement strand
CAAACATGCCTACAATTTTGTTTAAGTTCACCCCCATCCCCAATACAATCTATCTCAGAAATCCTAGACCCACTAAATTTTATTCCCAAATAATTTCTTCCTCACTTCTAATCAGTGTTTGCCATTTGCATTCGATATGCTTCAGGGTTATCTGCCTTTATTGTTTTCAGATTTATGCAGGCTCAGCATTCATTGTTTAACTTCTTTTCAGGCAAGATTCACATTCCATCTTTTTTCCATTCATGCCATAAGCAATTGTTTTGATTTTCTTTGATACCCAACTACTAGAATTGATTTTCTTTAATAAGAGTCTGGAAAATGGGCACGAATTCATTTTTTAGCACATTCAATTGGAAATTTTGAGCTATAAATCTTGACAGATCTAATCTAAAAGCATTGTCACCCCTCAGTTTTGCCTTCCTATTTCAATACATCCCAAATTTTAATCACTTCTTCCTAAAGCAGTAACAAAACCATGCACTAATAATTTAATCAATATCTAGTCACTTCTTTTTGATATATGTTGATGGTAAACAAAGAAACAGACAAACACAGGTTAAAACATAACTCTCTGTCCAACTTTGATGGCAGATGTAATACATGGTAGAAAAAGAGACAACATGATTTGTAAAGTAAAATAACGTACATGCCAAAAGACAAGATTGGATAAAAAATTGCAGTAGATAAATGGTTACATAAATATAAATAATTTCATGGGTTTAAAAGCAATATTTAGTCATATTTAGCCATATTTAGTCCTCCTCTCCCACCTTTCTCTACTTTTTTTTTCTTTCTCCACCCATGCACCTCCTCTCTCGGTCCCAGCTTTCTGGCATTTAGTTCTCTCAATCTCCCCCTGTTTTCTTTCCTTCCTACCTCTGGAATGATCTAACCTCTCAGGCACAATTTGACCCTCGCTGTCATGGTGCCGTTAAGCCCTTATCAAACAAACAAACAAACATTAAAAGCAATATAAATAAAGAAACAAAATGTTAAAGGTGTAGAAATGTTAAAGGTGTATGGACAAGTAGAGATTTTATATCATTATTGAGAATCATTAGACAGCTTTCTCCTGCTAAGTTTTAAAGGGTTTGATAGAGATTCAAAACCTTTTGGCCATATTTACCTATTCCATATTTACCTGGTCCATATTTACCTGGTCCATATTTACCTGGTCCATGTTTACCTGGTCCATATTTACCTGGTCCATATTTACCTGGTCCATGTTTACCTGGTCCATATTTACCTGGTCCATGTTTACCTGGTCCATATTTACCTGGTCCATGCTTACCTGGTCCATATTTACCTGGTCCATATTTACCTGGTCCATGTTTACCTGGTCCATATTTACCTGGTCCATGTTTACCTGGTCCATATTTACCTGGTCCATATTTACCTGGTCTATATTTACCTGGTCCTGTTTACCTGGCCCATGTTTACCTGGTCCATATTTACCTGCTCCATATTTACCTGCTCCATATTTACCTGATCCATGTTTACCTGGTCCATGTTTACCTGGTCCATGTTTACCTGGTCCATGATTACCTGGTCCATGCTTACCTGGTCCATATTTACCTGGTCCATATTTACCTGGTCCATGTTTACCTGGTCTATGTTTACCTGGTCTATATTTACCTGGTCCTGTTTACCTGGCCCATGTTTACCTGGTCCATATTTACGTGGTCCATGTTTACCTGGTCCATGTTTACCTGGTCCATATTTACCTGGTCCATATTTACCTGGTCCATATTTACCTGGTCCATATTTACCTGGTCCATGTTTACCTGGTCCATGTTTACCTGGTCCATATTTACCTGGTCCATGTTTACCTGGTCCATGTTTACCTGGTCCATATTTACCTGGTCCATGTTTACCTGGTCCATATTTACCTGGTCCATGTTTACCTGGTCCATGTTTACCTGGTCCATATTTACCTGGTCCATGTTTACCTGGTCCATATTTACCTGGTCCATGTTTACCTGGTCCATATTTACCTGGTCCATGCTTACCTGGTCCATATTTACCTGGTCCATATTTACCTGGTCCATGTTTACCTGGTCCATATTTACCTGGTCCATGTTTACCTGGTCCATATTTACCTGCTCCATATTTACCTGCTCCATATTTACCTGATCCATGCTTGCCTGGTCCATGTTTACCTGGTCCATGTTTACCTGGTCCATGATTACCTGGTCCATGCTTACCTGGTCCATATTTACCTGGTCCATTTACCTGGTCCATGTTTACCTGGTCTATGTTTACCTGGTCTATATTTACCTGGTCCTGTTTACCTGGCCCATGTTTACCTGGTCCATATTTACGTGGTCCATGTTTACCTGGTCCATGTTTACCTGGTCCATATTTACCTGGTCCATATTTACCTGGTCCATATTTACCTGGTCCATATTTACCTGGTCCATGTTTACCTGGTCCATGTTTACCTGGTCCATATTTACCTGGTCCATGTTTACCTGGTCCATGTTTACCTGGTCCATATTTACCTGGTCCATGTTTACCTGGTCCATATTTACCTGGTCCATGTTTACCTGGTCCATATTTACCTAGTCCATATTTACCTGGTCCATGTTTACCTGGTTCATGTTTACCTGGTCCATATTTACCTGGTCCATATTTTCCTGGTCCATATTTACCTGGTCCATGTTTACCTTATCCATGTTTACCTGGTCCATATTCAACTAACATTGGTGGAGGATTGAAAAACAACTTAATATAAGCAGATTCATTGGTTTTCTTTATGTGATATCACAGAATTTAAATACAATTTGCATGATTTATTATAATAAGGCCTGAAAATTCAAAATGCTGTAAAATGTTCATTAACTGATTTTGATGAACCTTTTTTGCTATTTTTATGGTTTATAGCATATTTTAGGTTTATAGCATATTTTCATGGTTTATAGCATATTTTCATGGTTTATAGCCTATTTTCATGGTTTAGGGCATATTTTCATGGTTTATAGCATATTTTCTAGTTTATAGCATATATTCATGGTTTATAGCATATTTTCATGGTTTATAGCCTATTTTCTTTTAATCAAGTTGTTTACTACCTGTCCATAGATCTCTAACTAATAAACAAGTAGAATTGATTTGTTCATATCTCTGTTTCTGTTTTTTTAGACAAACAGGACAAAACACAAATGAAGAGGTCAGAGGTCGCAACTTCCGTAAGGAACTTGAGGACAGAGAGAAAGCAGCTAGGGACAAGAGGGGTGAGAAGACGAGTAGCCGAGGTGACCTTTTAAATTTGTATTCTAAAATGTAGCTTTTACAAGATATATCCTAATTAACATCTTTGTTGTATGATTACCAAATGAATCCAAATAATATTGCTGTACTGAAATATACTTCTTTACTGAAAAATACTGCTTGACTGAAAAGTACTGCTTGACTGAAAAAGACTGCTTGACTGGAAAAGACTACTTGACTGAAAAAGACTGCTTGACTGGAAAAGACTGCTTGACTGAAAAAGACTGCTTGACTGGAAAAGACTGCTTGACTGGAACAGACTGCTTGACTGAAAAAGACTGCTTGACTAAAAAAGACTGCTTGACTAAAAAAGACTGCTTGACTGGAAAAGACTGCCTGACTGAAAAAGACTGCTTGACTGGAAAAGACTGCTTGACTGAAAAAGACTGCTGACTGAAAAAGACTGCTGACTGAAAAAGACTGCTTCACTGGAAAAGACTGCCTGACTGAAAAAGACTGCTTGACTGGAAAAGACTGCTTGACTGAAAAAGACTGCTTGACTGAAAAAGACTGCTGACTAAAAAAGACTGCTGACTAAAAAAGACTGCTTGACTGAAAAAGACTGCTTGACTGAAAACGACTGCTGACTAAAAAAGACTGCTTGACTGAAAAAGACTGCTTGACTGAAAAAGACTGCTTGACTGAAAAAGACTGCGATGGGTTGTTTGTATATGTGTATGACCAATCAAAATCATTGACTTTTATTGTATACTACCGTCCCTGTTAACATGCTGTTTTGCCTTTAAATCTTTGGAGGATTATTCTTAAAGTGGTCATGACCCAAGCCAAATGACCTTTTGGTATGAAATATTTTGATACATTGATAGACAAAAATATAACTTTTCCCCTTGAAGAAAAGTGGATCTAAACCAAAACCCACTTCGAACATTGAAAATTCTAGTAAAAGCCAAACCTAGAAGGTAAAAAAACACCTATTCTCGAATCAGTGCCTATAATGTCATTGGCAGACATTGTTATCCACAATGCATGCGATTGCTGCCTGTTCCTATGTACTTTTCCCAGTGTAGACGCTACAAGCTCGGTTATACATACAATTTTTAAATTGTGATTTGTTGGTAATCATTGCATCTAGAGAGCTGATTTACCATGAATAGTATGAATAAAAGATGTATTAAGTTCAAAATGTTAAAAAAATTATGAATTGACCGTGAAATTTCTTGAAAAATCTGTTCATTTTTAGGAGTTGTAATACACATACGCCATGGCGATTATTTTGAAATGTAAATCTACATGTAGATAGCGTACGATCTTTGGTAGAAAATGCGACTTAACTTACTTGCAAGTGACCTTTAAGCTTAAAGGTCACAAACAAGATTTCATAAATATAATTTCTACCCCGAATAAATACTTCTCTGCTTCACCTTTTGTCTGGTAATCACCATTTGTCTGGTAAAACGGAAAAAATTAAAATTCCACATGATCTTGTGAGCCATTTTGTCAACGGTAGCGCAAACCAGTCGTTTAGATGTCTTGGTGCACTCTTTGGTGTAAGTTGAATATGCACGTCGCATATCATGAATATAAAGCAGTTAAGCCTGGTGCTTGCTACTCGCAATCGAAAATAACTTTTCAGTTTTTGCGTGCTAAGGCGTGCTATCTTTCAAAGCATTTAATATATAATTGCATATTACATATATGTACGATTCACAGTGAGATATAAATTCATTGTGTCAGCATTTTGAAGCCAAATCGAGCAAATTGAAATGAAATGTGCATGGCATGGCCATTACACTACCAGGCTACATGCCTCCTTGCTTCCTCCCAATTGTATGATAACATTCTTACAGAGGAGTTTCCACAGTCATTCTGGAAGTGTCACGTCAAAATTACTGTAGTGCAATGTGTTAGTGTTTTCTATATACGAAAGTCAAACTTGCTCAACAGTACTCGCTAATTCTACCCTCAACAAATTCTATGTGTTTGCTCATTTTGTGCAGTGTATGGCATATCTGTAACCTCTAAAAAACTTATTTCCACGATATGTTGGAATAATTAAGCGAATATTTGTGAAATTTGGTCATGATTTTAAGAAAGCAAACCTTTGCTCTCTGTATGGGATACACACACTATAGCTCAACTGTATCGGAATGAATATACCCTAATGACGTCAGAGGCCTTGCAGCGTGAAACAAAGATTTTTCAGTGACGGTGTATCAGCTTCTTTTTTTAATTGACGATTTGGGGGCCTTTGGAGTGGAATTACAAGGGGAAAGTAATATTTTTGTCTCGCAATTGATCCAAATATTTTCACTAGCTGAAGCACAATATGCTTGTGTTATGACCACTTTAAAATTGGAACGTAGCTGCGTTGGTTTAAACTTTTACATGTGTAAACGGCACGTCCATATCAATGAGTACACTAGATATTTTGTACATTGCTTGTGCCATATTTTGTTGTACAAATCAGAATTTGCAAATAATTTGTTTACAGAATCCTCAGGGAGCAGTACAAAGCGCCCTCGTGTAGAGCAAATCCCGGCTGCCAACTTGGATGCAGATGAGCCGCTGAATGAAAAAGATGAAGATGTAAGCATCCATAGTTCACATATAGTTTGTTCATAGATTATTTTCAATGTGAACCCAGTGTGTTGGTATGCTGCCTTTTTATGATTGTCTTAAAATACCGCATTAGACCTTGAGAAATACTTCAAGACTTAGACATCTAGACTGCAGATTATCAGCTAGTTTATATAATAAGCAATCTGAGTGGTTGTAAAAACTTCTCCTTTTTATGTATGTGTGTTTTCATTTTTCCAATTGAGTGTTTCATTGATCTTTAATTTCTGTTAACAAAATTCTAGTGGCACTACATATGTACCTTGCATGGGGATTTTCTTTTACAGAGGAAGGCTCGTCTCAGTAAAATTGTGTAATGAGAACGGGATGCGAACATTTGACCTCACTTCCAGTTGGGAATGCAAGATACATGTGCTGACAGTTTGTACAGTCAGACAGTGGCATGTTGTGTGTGTTGAGTTTCATGCACAGTGCATTACTTTACTGTGATGAGAAATTTGGGTTTTTTTCAATGCGTTTGTCAGAAAGAAAAAGTGAAATATTAGTATTATAATACTACAATAGTAGTAAGTAGGTGAAAATTACTGAGAAAAAAAAAAGGATAAAAGCAAAAATTGAAATAAATGATGCTGGGGCTCGAACTCGCGACTGTTATTTGAAAAAAATCTGTAACCCATCGCCCTAACCAACTGGGCTGTTACATGTGTTGACCTTCACAGTGTTTTGAATAAATGTATTCTCTAAACTAAGAGACAACGAATTGTGTAGCGATTGGTTGAAATTTCAACCAATCAAACAATTTGAATGGAATTCTAAATATTGTGTCCATATAAAAATTTCACCTCTTTAATAAAAAGTCAGTTGTGGAAACTTTTGATTATTGTCTGGAAAATTTGAACAATATATTGCAGTGCATCTGTGTATTCTGTTTATATTTTAAGGATATATAAATTGTCAGTATCAGAAGTAAATCATATGTTGAAGAAAAAATGCCTTCCTCCTCTGAATAGCATTGTGAATTTTTATTGTTAGAAAGTAATCTATATCTAACCTTACACATCCCTTTCTTTTCACCTAAATGTTTCTACCACATTCAGCCTTTTCCCCGTTATCGACACCCCTTTCTTTTCGCCTCACTTTTTCTCCCACAATCAGCTTTTCCCCTTAATCTCTGTTACAAACCTGCCATCTCCTCACTATCCTTACTCTTACACTATAATTTATTAAGACCCTTTTGGCACATTTGACTCTGACTGTGGCGGTGCCGTTGAACATCAACAAACCAGACCAAACCTTAGAAGTTAATGCAATCGTGGACATGTAAAAAACTGCTGAAAGTGTACATGTGGTCCTTTTATAGTATATCATTCTATACCATGCAACTAGCTAAAATATTCATACAATAGGTCATGATTTGTAATTGCTGTTATACAAAGTTTTATACTATTTTGTGAATTATGTGCTTTTCTATGGCAATTTTTGGTTCTGATACTAATAGCATAAGGAACCTATACTGGCGTGCGTATGTGTATGTGTGTCTGTGAGTGTGTATGACAGCAAGCTTGTAAGCGTGATATCTCAAAAACGATACACTGGATTTATGTCATATGTGGTACACATATAGCACATGGTCTGTAGATGTACCCTATTGTTTTTGACAGTGATGCCATGCATATTAATAAGTAGGCGGGGCTTAATGTCAAAATCTTTAAATGTTCATTTTTAAATATCCACAGACCCCTAGCCTTGCTTACACATGGGCAGCCCACCCCGCCCCTCCATGGGGGTCAGCCCTGCCCCTCATCAGATTGTTGTTTTTTAAAGATATTATTTTAGTTTTTTTAAACTTAATAATTTTAATTAATTTAATAAATGAAATACCTTACATGGATATAGAACACAGATTGATAGCATAGTAAGCAATTGTCCTGTTTGGCTCATGACTGGTCCTTATCAATCAGAATAGATTCATTCCAGATCCCAGAGCTTCTTTACCATGGAATTGAGCCTTAAGTGGTATCTGGACTCCACGCCAAAAAGAAGCAGTGCTTCGCACGTGCATTAATGTGCCCCTCAACAAGTCTAGCACCCTGCCCCTTTTTAAATCAAGCTAGGGGCCTGATGCACATGTCTGTTTTGTTTCATATTTAGTGTAGTTATGTCGTTAGCTAGTGTATACATGTTCATGGTACAAAAATGTTGAATTTCATTAATATGCATAGTGGGTGGGGCTTACCATGATTTTGTTGAAAAGAGCTTGTAAACACAATATCTCAAGAACTATACATGGGTTTCAATTCATATGTGATACACAAACAGCCCATGGTCCGCAGATGTGCCTTATTATTTTGGTGGCGACATCATGCATATTAATGAGTAAGCACGGCTAAAGGTGAAATCTTTCAGCTGTTTATATACTCCCAACCATATATGTGAATTTGTTCAAAATTTGACATGTAACTTCTTTATGGCCTCTTGTAGTGCCCTATGTTTTCTATGGTCATAACTTACATATTACTATACTTATAGCACACAATATCACTAAACTTTTTCATCAATCCAATTGACATCCTAATAACTTAGCTGTCAATTTTTTAGATCACCACAAGTAATGTGATTTAAGAGTTATATGTCATTGTTTATTACTGTAGTTGGAATGTAATCTTCAGACAGAGTAAGATAAGGCTATCAAGTTCATTCATTCATAGATAGCTAGGTGGCTTGAGGGCAAGTCTGTTTTGTCTTACAGAGAACAATGGACACAGAACAATGGACACAGAACAATGGACACAGATTGTTTTGTTTATCTTTTAAGGAAGTTGAGAAAAGTGTATGTTGTGAAAATGATTGGTTTGTTGGCAAGCAATATATGGAGGAAAGTGTGTGCTAAAGCAGGGAGTTGCTAGTTTGAAGATGAATCAGTCAATCATGTTTAGATCTAATCATCCCATCATGTTTAGATCTAATCATCCCATCATGTTTAGATCTAATCATCCCATCATGTTTAGATCTAATCATCCCATCATGTTTAGATCTCATCATCCCATCATGTTTAGATCTCATCATCCCATCATGTTTAGATCTAATCATCCCATCATGTTTAGATCTAATCATCCCATCATGTTTAGATCTCATCATCCCATCATGTTTAGATCTCATCATCCCATCATGTTTAGATCTCATCATCCCATCATGTTTAGATCTAATCATCCCATCATGTTTATATCTAATCATCCCATCATGTTTAGATCTAATCATCCCATCATGTTTAGATCTCATCATCCCATCATGTTTAGATCTCATCATCCCATCATGTTTAGATCTAATCATCCCATCATGTTTAGATCTAATCATCCCATCATGTTTAGATCTCATCATCCCATCATGTTTAGATCTCATCATCCCATCATGTTTAGATCTCATCATCCCATCATGTTTAGATCTAATCATCCCATCATGTTTATATCTAATCATCCCATCATGTTTAGATCTAATCATCCCATCATGTTTAGATCTCATCATCCCATCATGTTTAGATCTAATCATCCCATCATGTTTAGATCTAATCATCCCATCATGTTTAGACCTAATCATCCCATCATGTTTAGATCTAATCATCCCATCATGTTTAGATCTAATCATCCCATCATGTTTAGACCTAATCATCCCATCATGTTTAGATCTAATCATCCCATCATGTTTAGACCTAATCATCCCATCATGTTTAGATCTAATCATCCCATCATGTTTAGATCTAATCATCCCATCATGTTTAGATCTAATCATCCCATCATGTTTAGATCTAATCATCCCATCATGTTTAGACCTAATCATCCCATCATGTTTAGATCTCATCATCCCATCATGTTTAGATCTAATCATCCCATCATGTTTAGACCTAATCATCCCATCATGTTTAGACCTAATCATCCCATCATGTTTAGATCTAATCATCCCATCATGTTTAGATCTAATCATCCCATCATGTTTAGACCTAATCATCCCATCATGTTTAGATCTAATCATCCCATCATGTTTAGACCTAATCATCCCATCATGTTTAGATCTCATCATCCCATCATGTTTAGATCTAATCATCCCATCATGTTTAGACCTAATCATCCCATCATGTTTAGACCTAATCATCCCATCATGTTTAGATCTAATCATCCCATCATGTTTAGATCTAATCATCCCATCATGTTTAGACCTAATCATCCCATCATGTTTAGATCTAATCATCCCATCATGTTTAGATCTAATCATCCCATCATGTTTTAGATCTAATCATCCCATCATGTTTAGACCTAATCATCCCATCATGTTTAGACCTAATCATCCCATCATGTTTAGATCTAATCATCCCATCATGTTTAGATCTAATCATCCCATCATGTTTAGATCTAATCATCCCATCATGTTTATATCTAATCATCCCATCATGTTTAGATCTAATCATCCCATCATGTTTAGATCTCATCATCCCATCATGTTTAGATCTAATCACCCCATCATGTTTAGACCTAATCATCCCATCATGTTTAGATCTAATCATCCCATCATGTTTAGATCTAATCATGTTTAGATCTAATCATCCCATCATGTTTAGATCTAATCATCCCATCATGTTAAGATCTAATCATCCCATCATGTTAAGATCTAATCATCCCATCATGTTAAGATCTAATCATCCCATCATGTTAAGATCTAATCATCCCATCATGTTTAGATCTAATCATCCCATCATGTTTAGATCTAATCACATGTTGTTGTTTTTTGGACATGTATGTCATTTGCATATGCATTTTTATGTCGATGAAGATGATATTAGTGTTGTGTGTATCTGCTTGAAATTGTAGGATGACCTTTAAACATTATTGGTCACTACATGTGGAGACAATGCAGGTGGGATATTTAAAGAATTACAATAGCACCGGAACCACATAACCTTTTGTTTTCTGGTGATTAATCTGCATGGTGGGTGTGGCTTATGAGTAAATATGGAACAAATAATTCATGATATGCAATGATATGACAGTTAATACAAAACTTGCAAATCAGTCAGCTTATGATAAAAAGCATCGGAACCACAAAACTGTTTGGTTCTGATTATTTTCAGTGTTTGGGTTTAAAGGTAACTCTCACACTATGAGACAGTGTTTTTGGTTCCGATGGGATCAACATCAGGAACCTATGCGGTCATGTGTGTGTATGTATGTGAGTGACACCCAGCTCGTAAACACAATATCTTAAGAGCCATACACCTGATTTATGTCATATGTGGTACACAGATAGCCCATGGTCTGTAGATGTGCCCTATTGTTTTTGGTGTTGATGTCATGCATAGTAATGAGTAGGCAGGGCTTAATGTTAAAATCTTAAAATGTTCATATTTAAATATTTACAGGTCTGTTTTGTTTCATATTTAGTGTAATTATGTTCTTAGCTAGTGTCAACATGTTCATGGTACAAAAATTGTTGAATTCCATTAATATGCATAGTGGGTGGGGCTTAACATGATTTTGCTGAAAAGAGCTTGTAGACACAGTATCTCAAGAACTAATACATTGGTTTCAGTTAATATATGGTACACAAATAGCCCATGTATTTTATATGTACGGCGCCTTGAGCATCTATTAGGATGGATATTGCACGTTGTAAATCGTATTTATAATTATAATTATTATTATTATTATCATCATCATCATCATCAACATCATCATCATCATCATCATCATCATCATCATCATCATCATCATCAACATCATCATCATCATCATCATCATCATCATCATCATCATCATCATCATCATCATCATCATTATTATTATTATTATTATTATCATCATCATCATCATCATCATTATTCTTGTTATTCTTGTTGTTGTTGTTCTCGTTCTTGTTCTTGTTGTCGTGTACAACTAATCGTCACTCCATCAGAGATGTCCTGGTCAAAATTTAATTGACCAGTCCAGGAAAGAAGGTTACTTCAGTGGTCAGATATGTTTGTCTTGTATGACCTTCATAGCATCCAGCGGTCAAGAATCTCTGCATACACAAAATGTCATTCTTTTAGGCATTTGTAGAGAGCATCTTCCTTTACAGAGCACAAACCTGGACAATGAAGAGTGACCTCAAGAAGCACCTCGATGGTGCTTTATGGTAGACTACTTCTTTGGTGACTTTCCATCACAAGCAGAGGTTGATGACCTATGACTTTCCTGGGTATGATTGCTAGAGAAACAGGACTCCAATTCCAAGAAATAGGCATAGCTATGTCTGGCAGAGACAACTGGCAGGATGTTGTGAAAGTCATGTCAGCTGCGGGTGGGGAGGGGGATCTTGTATAATAGAGGACAGAAAGACATACACAATGGTGAATACATAACCTTGGTGTCTTGTTCCATTCAGGAGATTTAAATTTATCAGAAACCTGAAGATTGTATAAAATGCCAGACATGGATGGAAAGATTGCTTCACAATAGTGTCTCACACATTTATATAACAAGTTTTGATGCCTTATAATGAAATTAATTCAACTTAAAAAGCTTAAAGGAGACATAAAGTCAAATATTCCACCTTGATATATGATAGAGAATTACAAAATAAACCAACTACCTAAAACCTCATCATAAAGTCTTATTCCATTCTCAAGTTTTCCAAGTTTGAAGTTGTGACATTGACGCTGCTATTTTGTCTAATTTTGTGTTGAAATCATACTGGAATAAAGACCTAATTTGCACTATATGCTAGCATACTTAATGTACTTCTTTAGAATTCTCTTGAAATTTCCTTTCTGAAATGCTTTGACATGAAGTTCTAAGGACGTGAATTATTATATCATCTACAAATAAAAATTCACTGACCCATGCAAAGGAGAAAGAAAAAAAAATTAGAACTTAAAAATTTGAAATAGATTATAAAGAATTGTATTAATATTCCAATCTGTATTGGGTGTATGACATCATATTTTAGAGGGTGTATCGACAAAATAGCCACTCCCATGTAAGTTTATATTGACAGAATTAATGTTTTAATAAATTATGAAATATATGCTGAATTGGTTTTGTACGATGTAAAATTTTGTCAGATGATATATAATTATTATTTTTGTCACATGAAAAAGTTATAAGCCAGGCGTTTGTCTCTTTTAAATGAACCACATAAATTAGAATATCACTATTTTTAGGTTATTGCTTGAAAGGATATCATTTATATATATGGAAGAACAATATTTTTAACTAAACATGTTCTGTTTATCATTCTTTTAGGCCGACTCCTCTGATGACAGTGATGATGATACCGCAGAGCTTCTTGCTGAACTCAACAAAATCAAGAAAGAGAGGGCCCAGGAGCAAGCCAAGAAGGTAAAGATGAAGGGCACCATTTGAAACTATTGATGAATGTACTGGTGCAGTGCTACCATCGTATAGGAAAACAAAACACATTCATCTTCTAATCCTTTATTCTACTATTTTTGTATGGGGCCTCATGTAAGATTAGCCAAGCGCTAAACCGAGTCACCCGATATGAAAATTGAAATAAAGTAGATGGATAAATAACCATTTGAATTTGTTAATGTACTTAAAAGGTATATGAAAAAAACATATAAAAACATATTAAAAACATATCTATTTAAGTTAGCATATGGACTATAACTTCTAATTATATTAATTATTATTATTATTATTATTATTATTATTCACAACTTCTACAGCGCCAAATCCAAAAAGGCTCTTGGCGCTTCACAAAAGACAAAACATGAAAGACACAATAAAACCTTAAATACAGTAAAACGATACAAGGGCCTAAACAGTATAAAAACCTTTAAAAAAAAAAAGGTATATACAAACTATAAAAGCAGTAAAAAGCGACGTAGAAAGGTATAAAACTGGTAATGTACAAAAAGTAGAACTTACAAGTAAGAAACAATCAAAAGTACTGAAAATAGCTATGAGTCAAAAGCAGCCACAAACAAGTGAGTTTTGAGGAATTTCTTGAAAGTTTTGACATCAGGGGAACATTTTATGAAAACGGGCAAATTGTTCCAGAGAGTAGCAGCAGAGTGACTAAAAATTCTATCTGAGTAACGGGCAGTGTTGGTTTTGGGAACAACAAGTAAATATCTATTTTGTGATCTAAGATTACGAGGTGGATTATAAAGGGTAATTTCACCAGTCAGGTTGGCAGGGGCGAGACCCTTTAGAGATTTATAAGCAAAGAGCAGTATTTTGAAAGTAGGTCTGTAACATACAGGGAGCCAGTGGAGTTGTCTAAGAATGGGTGTAATGTGGTCATGCCGGGGAGTTCTACTAATTAAACGGGCTGCACAATTTTGAACCCGTTGGAGTTTCTGTAATGTGGTAATATTTACACCATACAAAAGAGAATTACAATAATCTAATCTAGAAGTTATAAAAGCATGAACTAAAATACGGCAAGCATCATCAGTTATAAAATTTCTTATCTTACTAATGAAAATAGCATGTCTTGGTCACTGATTGCATGTGCTGGTGCATTGTTAAATTGTTATCCAAAAGTACATATGATATTATATTTCACGTACAGTGCTTATGAGCATGTTTTTTTTCATGAATTTTAGCACTATAGTATTTGGTATAATAATAATAATAATAATATGAACCATAGCAACAGCATGAGCTTAAATGGTTAATTAACCATGAAAACAGCAAAAAGGCCCATTAAAATTGGTCAAAGATTGACCATTTTACAGCATTTTAAAACTTACATGGAGAAATAGTCCATCAATCATTCACAGTTAATGCACACATCACCTCAGGCATATGATACACAGCTATTTTATCATCTGTTTGCAAACAAATTTCTCCCACTAAGACACATAACACGGATGAGTGATTTCAATCACAAAAGTGCCCTGATTACTCAGCACTGGCTTTCTGTAATCTACACACAAATGACCTTGGGCTACTTGGCTGTGGTGTGCATGAGAATGGCAGATAAACAATCATTGTTTGGAGTGGAGACACAATACACTGAACAGGAAGTCGGGTTGGTAGTTGTCATACCTGAGTTTTCAGGATTAACAAAAATGGCATATGTTAAGCTATTGGTTTTTGGTCCTTCCT
>JAIGNY010000784.1:22500-27500 GCA_020152595.1 Chiridota heheva | reverse complement strand
CTTAAGCAGTTTCTCTTAAGCAGTTTCCCTTAAGCTGTTTCCCTTAGGCCTTTCCCTTAAGCAGTTTCCCTTAGACATTTTCCCTTAAGCAGTTTAGTTGCAAACCTAAATCCTATTTTATTGATACTTACTGATTTTCCCTTTAAATTGTTAACAAATTGAAACCTGCATCAGTGGGGTTGGGTGGGATGTGTGGTGGGTGGGAAGGGGGTGTAGCATTACTTAGGATTATGTTATTGTAATTACTTTTTCATTTTCATTTTTTACCCCAAGGCTTCTACCCCAAGGTTTCTACCCCAAGTTTCTACCCCAAAGTTTCTACCCCAAGGTTTCTACCCCAAAGTTTCTACCCCAAGGTTTCTACCCCAAGGTTTCTACCTCTTAGAAGTTTTCTAGAGCACTTCTTTTCACATCATACTTTTTTATTACAATTTGTAAAGGTTTTTTTCTTAATATTTTCTTTGTTACAATCTTGTTACTCTGTACTTTGTAAATTGATTGTTTCAATGTATATGATGTGAAGAAACAAATAGATTGAATTTAAATATAACCTACCATATAGTGGAAACCCTGCATTTGAAAACCAAAGTCAGGCTTAGCTGCTCCTTGTTGACTTTTCCTTGGAGACCTTTAGGGGTGGAAAAAATAGCAGACCACAGCACCAATGGTTCCAGAAATTTTGTCAGGCCTCCAGAAAGAAAAAAGGAGCAACAGAAAAAGAAAAAAAAGGAGAGAAGGAAAAGAGGAAAAGGAGAGAAAGGAAATGGGAAATGAGAAAAATGGAAAGGAAAGGGGAGAAAAGGTGTGAAAGAAAGAATCAATTGAGAAAAGACAGAAATACAATTGTCTTGTTGTAGATATACTCACATATTCAAGACTTCCTTGGTCCCAAAAAGTCAAATCTTTATTCCACCCCTCAGCAATCTGATGGAGTTTGATTTCTCCATTTTTGCAGACCATGCTAATCTGCCATTTCCATTTTCGAGTGACTTCATGTTAAGATTGTACACATCTGTGAAGCACAGTTGTTCGCAACCACCATCTTTTTTACCTAAGACTATTTCACCATACAAGTGATGCTTATACTTCAAGCACATGAAGCAGACTGCCCTCCTTGGCAGATTTTACTTTCATAGTTGCATAAAAGTTGCCATTTTGGGCAAGCTAGCTTTCTCATTTGGGGCAAAGATATTGAAAATGTGATATCTACAAATGAAGAAAATTTCACCATATATAAACTAAAAATTAATTGTTAGACCGGATAAAAGTATAATTCCATGGTTTGGAAAAAAGTGTAGCAGCCCTTTCTCATTTCTCAAAGCAGCCCTTTCCCATTTTCCAAAGCAGCCCTTTCTCATTTCCCAAAGCAGCCCTTTTTCATTTCCCAAAGCAGCCCTCTTTCATTTCCCAAAGCAGCCCTTTCTCATTTTCCAAAGCAGCCCTTTCTCATTTCCCAAAGCAGCCCTTTCTCATTTCCCAAAGCAGCCCTTTTTCATTTCCCAAAGCAGCCCTTTCTCATTTTCCAAAGCAGCCCTTTCTCATTTTCCAAAGCAGCCCTTTCTCATTTTCCAAAGCAGCCCTTTCTCATTTTCCAAAGCAGCCCTTTCTCATTTCCCAAAGCAGCCCTTTCTCATTTCCCAAATTTCTGGGTTTGACTCCTTTTAGAATTTGACAGAGCAAAACTAAACAGGTATTATAGTACCCTAGCGAAATTTTTGAGGGGCTTGCCCCTATAGGAGAAGGGCTTTGTATATGCACTTCATCAATCGCAAGCAAACAATTGTATCAGAAGTGCACACAGATAAACTAATGTAAAGTGCTTATTGATAACTTTAGTGTATTGTAATTAATGTTTTGTTTGTTGACTTAAAATGCTTTGATTTGATTATGCAAATCTCTTTTGAGATTAGTTGTGTGCACCATTGTCATTCTTGTAATATTGCTTCTTGGCTTGGCTAAGCGAATAAAGGTGCAGGAAGGTTGTGTGATATTGCACACCTTGTTAAAAGCACTTCCTCCTTTAAATTCACAAACTAGGAATGAAACAGTGACGAAAATACTAGGGAGGTAGATTGCCTTTTATATGATATCCTTTATTTAGGTCATGAATATTCATTCTGCCCCCCCCCCTCCCCCAAAAAAAAATATTTAAAAAAGTGCCCCTCCCCAAAAAAAAAATATAAAAAAAAGTATTTGGTAAAAATATTTTACAGATACATTTCTCTGCAAGTCTTATTTGGTCCCAAATGTTAAAAGAATATTTTTCAAGCTTTTGATATTGTTCAAAGATTATTGTTTGTTCTGTTTCATACGGTAATTGTTACCATTGCATCTACACTCTTTCTGCATTCTTATTACAGGTGGGACGATGATGGTTTTCAAAAATTGTGCAAAGGAGAGGAAGATGACAAAAGGAAAGAGCTTTCATTAACGACACTCTTAGTTCAGAATTCCACAAACGCTTTTTAGAAAAATATATCAAATGAATGAAAATAAGTTTTGTCGAGATAGGACTGTATAACTTTTGTATCATGGAGAAATAGAAAGCATCCCTGCACTATTAGATACCAGCCTTGTTCCAGCAAAGCAAATTTGTATTCTGATTTAAAGAAAAGAGGTCTGATGCATTGAACGATGGGTCTGATGCATTGAACGATGGGTCTGATGCATTGAACGATTCTGCGATCATGTACTCTCAAAGACAGTTTCTACAATTTGTGTCTATTCAGAAAATGTTTGATCTAACATTACATGTGACAAAATAGGTGTGGTATAAGATGGTGTGATAAATTTCAGTCTCTCGCTTTCAAGGTCAAGTTGGAATTTGACAATGTCTGCCGATTTGTGTGCAACTTTCAAAAGAGGAAGATTTGGTCAAAGTTATTTGAAGTTGCGTGAAGTTTCGCTTGGTAGATTTGTAGATATCTCATGGGATGACAAATGTGGATAGAAGTTACGAAATAGCTCAGGTGAGCAGAAATCCCACAAAAAAACCTGTCGTATTTACCTCATTTGGATAGCACAGCCATCAGTGTTCACATTAAGGTGTGGGATTCCCACACATATTGTTAAATTCCTGCTCAAAAATAAAGGGGCGGAAGGGGGGGTTGAAATTCCTGCCCAAAAATTCAGCTGAAAAATGCAAAATTTGGCATTTTTTTAGCCAAATTATGGTATTTTTCTGATAAGAAATCCCTCCCTTTTACCCCCCTCCCCCCTAAAAAGAGGAAGTATTACACAAGGGGAAATCTCCCCAAATCTTGAACCTTAGTGTGAACATTGACAACCATTTTGATGATGAAGGTGTTAATTGTGTTGAAGAATAAGTGGTAAATTAATCTTGTTTTCATGCACATTAAGTTTATTTTTTGCACTGTGACTGGACGACACACCCCTAATTTGCATTGTACATTATCCAATAATAAACATACGTTGTGAACATGAATCTTTTAAAGGTTATTCCACTTTTTCCTAAGGAAGTTGATACTTTCGGACTTAAATAATTGTGATGGTTAATTCTCTTATGTATTTAAATTTTAAAAAAAATATTGCACACGCTTTTTTTTCTTCTTTTTTTTCTCCCTAATTTGGTATATGAAAAATGCACATAGAAAAGGGTTCATGGATTTGACAGTTTTTGTACCACCCCTTTGCTGGGGGATAGTGGACAGTTAGTTCCCCCTCAGACTTTGCTATTACCCCCTCCCTGCCCCCCCCCCCCTCCTATCGTATAGCATTTGTAGCAAATCAAAATCATATTGAAGGAAATTAGCCTCCGGTTCTTGAGTGCTATTTGTTCTGATAAAATACCTGTCAGAATAGACAAGTTTTCAAGAATTTTGTAAAAGTGTCAAAGGACTAAGCTGCTCTACTGATCCATCAGCAAAAGTGATGTGTCAAGTTTTTGGTTTGTAAAGTAGTACTAATAAAGTAGTCAAAGATTCCTCTGACAGTGGGTTGGGCATCCATTTTCACTAATTGTTTCGTGTTTTTTGACAATTTTTTACTTTTTGTTATTAGGCCCAACACACAGTCTGGGCCTATACACTTGTGTTAATGTATACTAATGGTAAATATTCAGCTGCAGGTTGACTCTGACCTGCTGCTGAGGATTCCTTCTTTTTTTGTTAGGAGGGGGTGAATCTCACATTTTTAAATCCTTTGAGTACTATGGTAAGCGTTCAGCTGCAGGTTGATTCTGACCTCGGCTGAGAATTCCTTTTGGGGGTGGGGGGGAGAAATTCCCATTTTTAAATCCTTTTTGAGTACTCGTGTATGTTGTTTTCTCAATTGTCCCAAATTTAATCTCTAAGTTGGGTACTCTTGGTTTAAAATGTAAAATGTATGTAGTATAAATATGTGCAAGAAGTAGATGAAAATAGAAAGTGTAGAAACATTTTGAGTCTCAGCATTTCTGAAGAATGTACAAATACTTGGTCCTCATGGGTTTTTTTTTTTTTTTTTTTTTTTTTAATGTCTGTTTTAAAATGATTTGATGCCCATTAAATATTTGTCAATGAAAAAATGATTAAAGTTTTGTATCGAGGTGAAAACGAAGAAAAGTGTTGTCAGTTATTTTTGCGGCCTATAGGAAACTTGTTAGGAACTTTTCCCCTCAAAGTTTAACCCCCTATCTGCCCCTGGATACTGACCATAATGCATTTACTTCATATGGGATTGGTCACATGTGATCTTTCACAGTTACTTTCGTTAGGGAGTTGTGTGACCATATTTTCTCTAGGCATCAAGGACGAAACTTGCCCTGAAATCATGCCCTTCCCACTCCTCAAGGTTACATAAACCATTTTTTGTTTTTCAATCCTTTCCAACCCGAATCTATTTTTTGCCAGTTTTTTTCTTCATTTGTCTGTTTGAACTTTTTTTTTTACAAACAGTACACAAACTACAATCTTAGACAAAACTATTGGGATGCCTCACTAAAGTCTTCATATATTGCTACATATGCTTATAGATATATATATTGTTACATATGCTTATAC
>JAIGNY010000784.1:0-17500 GCA_020152595.1 Chiridota heheva | reverse complement strand
TTCAGATTCTTATTTTGTGATTTAGTCTATATTATTGCTTAAAGTTTGCCTTGTAAAGTAAACCAATGTAAATAGTGCATGGTAATGTTAACTCTTCTCTTTAACAGTTTTAAAACGCACCTGCCGTGATTTTCAGGCCACTAGAAGGTATGCAAATGTGACTCCCTAAATTTGAACCCTACACCCCCTCCCTATCCCACTCAGAAACTTCACCTCAATCATGTGGTTCAGACCCGGTGTCCGACTCGTCTAGATATCAGAAACACTTATGCTGACTCAGCATTATGATGCTAACAACATCATAATTGGGCAATTAATCGGGCAGAGATTTAAAATGTCGGATGTACATGTTTAAATCAGATAAACTATTAATCATTCATGTCCGAGTCGCCTTCGTATCAGAAATATCTTTACTCGACTCTATGATGCTGATTGGACCCGGGTTGGTCAGTTGCGACGTATATATGAAAGACGCCCGCCAACCCACATTTAAAATCCAGAACCCTGATAATCATGACCCATTTTTGGGCAACAAAAAATATAAATCTTCAAAATTCTTCCAGCGAGTTCGCCCTTCACCCTCTGAAAGAACCCTACCGCAGCTGCGTCAATGAATTGTATGCTGGTTTTTTCTTAAGTCTGTTATTTGTACTACCCTGACTATTAAATTTATAACAAACATTGATTTTATGTCTGGTAGCATAGGTTTCCATAATCAAAGATAATAAAATGTTAAGTAACAATCTGTAATTACAAATTAACATACTTTGCTTCTAAAATTAGCAAACTATATTATTTTTTTTTCTTAAAAATACATCTTACAGACGTTTTTTCTTCCTAAACAGTCAAGAGTTTCTTTGCAGATATATAGGTCCATATTTTGACACACAGATGCATTTATGGTTCTGCACCCAAGCTATACAACATCTCTGTAAAAAAATCAGCGGCTGCCAATTTAAAAAACTTAAACAATTTCTGGAGATTTACAAAATTGTAAATTAAAAACGAAATAAACCAGATTTAACTGTTTAACTATCCAGCCACCTCAAAATCCTCAATTTATTTCAACTTCAGGCGTTTCTGGTAACATAAAGTTGGGATTACCAGTCCAGTTCACGCTCCCGATTGAAGATTTCTTGTCATTACAACCCACAATGCATCTTTCCAAATTCAAATTTCTGTACAGTAATACATAACGGTAAAATAGGTTTAAATAAAAAATGCTTGCGAAATATTCAAATTATTTTGGTGTAACAGAACAATTAGATTTTGTTCTTTATTTTCACCAGCGCAAATTTGACTTTCACCAGGAAATTTTAACAAAATCTTTCAAAATCATTTCAATATTTTTTAAAGAGCAAATCTTTTAACAATTTAATCACCAGCAAAAGCTTAAAATATTCAGAAATATTAATTCCAATATCATTTCCAATGTATAAAACTTTAGAATTACATAATTTGACAAGTAAAAAGAAATTAAAGGCTGAACTTATTAGCAACAAATAATGGTCACTGTCATGTCTCGATCTCCCAAACGGGTTATCTCCCGATCGGGAGCGTGGACTGGACTGATTAAAACGTTATACAGATTGGGTACTTTAATTTTACTGTGATGTAATATTCTTTTAGTAATGTATTATTTCCTGTTTTTAGAAGCAAAATAATGCCCATAACATTATTATCTACAGTACAACATGTGAATCTTAAGAGAGAGAGAGTTGAACACACAATTACAATGACGGGGTCGTCGCCTGCGTATTCGGTTATGATAGTACAAATGCTATCACGAAACGCTTAATACGACCCGGACGAGAACACAGGTACGACGTACGGACAGACATAACATCGACAACCAAGTCAATGTCCACGGCCTTTGATAACCAGTTGTGGTGCACTGTCGTGTCTACCCACCCCAGGATTGAACCCGGGGCCTCGTGGTCTGTAGACAGGTATGATAACCGCTACACCACAGTAGGTAGATAAATACCTTAAAGGCCAGTTATCGTCTCTATAACGCGGTTTAAATATATTTCAGTTCTTGTGTTTTGATTGGTCGAAACACAATGGTTAAATGTGCACTTAAATTGATAAACCAATCATAATCGTTTTGGAATAAAATGTACGCTGCCACATTTTAATCACAATACATCAGTGACCCTTAGAAGTTGAATACGGGCGTGTCTAGTTGTAATGTTATATAGAAACATTTTAAATTGATCAAAAACTATGAAAATAGCCAAGAATTTTAACAAAAATGGGTTAAACATCGACTATTTAAAGTGTTTTTAAAGCTCAGGCAGCAATTTGTACATGTTGTTTATTTGCTTAGCATTTTCTTTGGTAAAACCTTCGTTTTCTATCGCGATTGTTTGAAGTGGTGCAGCGTATTTTTACACAAATTTGAGAAAATTGTCCGACTGTTTATTTATGTTAATCCATTATTTGTTAATTTTCTGTAACAGTTGAAAAAGCAGATGACTCTTACGTTTTCAACACCCCGTCAATATTTAGCTTATTCAATGACTGAATTCAGGAAGTAATTCAAAGAATTATGTACATATTTTGCGTTGGCCATTTTCATGTATAACAGTTTATTCATATTATGGAAAAGTGTGAAACTTTAATCGGGCATAACTCGGGAACTATAAGCGGGCATAACTCGGGAACTATGGTGCTACCTTTCAGTCTTTAGGCCTAACATTTATAAACTATTTTATGCATTATTCTATCTCTTTTAAGCAAAGTTGCCACACACCCATGTATAGGTAGCTGAAGAAGGGTTCTCTCATATATCCAACGTGATTTTTTTTATCTACATTATAGTTGTATTCGTACCCGTAATCGTGATCTTGTACTCACGCGTACTCGTACTCAGGAGATGAAAATATGAAGTCCTCATACTCGTACTTATGGGCTTTGGGACTCGTACCCGTACTTAGGTCCTTGTACTCGTACTTAAGAAAATGTACTCGACTACAAGTCTGGTAACCCTTATAAGGATTATCTAAGTGGATTTTAACATTATAATTTATATTTGTTTTCTTAATATCACTAATATTTTCCGCTTAGCACATGAACCCCAAGATTGCTCGTTTCCTTTCAATTTTCAAGGATACTTCTCTTCTGCTTGTTAAGAAATAGTTACCTAGATTTTAACAACAGAATTTGAAAATTGTCTTCATTTCATCAATCAAATTTTCAAACTTTTTGTTGATTTTCAGCCATTTTGTGGCAATACAAACAAGAAATTCAGAGCTTCCTTATTAAGGTTTCGCCCCTGGACGTTGCCAGGGTACCTTAAGCGGTACATGCTGTTTCGTAGTTCCGTGTTTGGTACTTAGCTGTGCTTCCAAGCCAAAGTGTCTGGCGATTCCGCTGGTACGGGGTGATTGTAGACATTGTATTTCGTTTGTAGATAAATAGTGATTTTTCAGTGCCCACAAGCCAAAATACCTGGCGATGCCGCTGGTTGTGAGGGGGTGGGGGAGGGGGTAGGGGTATGTTCCCAATTGTTCTATATTGTGTGATTGTAGACACGTGTATATCCTTTTTATATCGCAAATTTTCGTCGGAAAAAATTGTCTTTACAGCCTCCTTGCCTGCTTGCGCTCGAAGTCTGGTTAAGGCCCTGGGTGAAGGGGTCTGGGGGATGATTACTCTAGGTATATTCGAGGGCGACTGGGATGCTTTAGGGCCGTGTTATCAAATGACTGAAGAGCGCTTAGGGAATAGGAATGATAAAATGTCATAATTAAAATGATAAACTAATTGTGTTACATGTAAGTTCGAGGTAACAAACATCTGAACATACAGACATAGGTCTAGTTAAAATGTGTTTATTCGACTGTTCCCTATTAGTGTGAAGGGAAAGGCCAGTGGTATAGCTTAAGGGGTGTGGGGTTTTAAGAGGTGCAGTGGCTCAGTGGTAAAGGAGCCATGCTTGCTCGTATTCCAAAGGTACCGGGTTCGATTCCCGTCGTGAACACTGCATTGTGTCCTTAAGCAAGACACTTTATTCTACTTGCTTCAGTTCACCCAGCTGTGACAAATGAGTACCAGTTCTGCTGGGGAGTTAATCTGCGATGGACTGGCGTCCCGTCCAGGGGGTGCCATGTACTCTCATCCGATTGCGCCGTGGAAACCAGGGATGGATTTAGCTTTAGCTATAACAAATTTTGTCGGGCAAAAAGCATGGTTGTGAAGGCAAAACGGTAGGAAAATTTATATTGTATATTTTTCTTTTGTTTCTTCGCAAAAGATAAAATATGTGTGAAAATGTTTTGTAAAATATCATAATTATTTATGTAATTTTCATGGCCATATAGCTCCTCACATCATATAAGTACCATTGCACTGGGTTCATTGCCAATACCTAATGCAGAGAAAGAGTGTACTGAATCGTTGGCACTTAGCTGTAAGAAATGCATCCTACCATGCTTTTGGCTTTTGCCATTAATGTGACAGATGGTGTCGCAGTCACTCACAGCATGTAAATCTCTCAGTAGGCTGCAGTCTTAGAAGGTGCAGTTTTTTTAGTTCCCATAATGAACGCTGCTTCTGCATCAAAATACCAGAATACGGATGGGTAGAGACACTGCTAGAACCATCACATTCGTATCTGATGAATAAATAAGGACATTTGAACCACAGCAGCATAACGTAAAAGAAGGGTACCTGCTTCTTCTTGGGTGCTCTGAAAGTCCATGAAATCTGTTCTTTTCTGATATAAATAGATACCGCAATGTGGTACTGCAGTAACTGGTGAATATAAATACTATGTCAAAGGGATAGTCAATCTGGTCAGCAATCTGTGCATTTATGCTTCCAGATATTGGATTAGGTGCAGTCTGGTTAGGAATCTGTCCATGCATGCTCCCATCTACTGAATTGGGCTCGATCTGGTCAGGAATCTGTCCATGTGCTCTCCCAACTACTGGATTGGGTTCAATCTGGTCAGGAATCTGTGCATTTATGCTCCCACCCACTGGATTGGGTTTAGTTTTGGTCAGGAATCTGTGCATTTATGCTCCAAACCACTAGATTTGGTGCAGTCTGGTTTGGAATCTGTGCATTTATGCTCCCAGCTAATGGATTGTGTGCAATATGGTCAGGCGTCTGCGCATTTGTGTTCCCAGCTAATGGATTGGGTTAAATCTGCAGTGGTTAGGAATCTGTGCATTTATGCTCATAGTTAATGGAACAGGTGTTGTATGGTACGAAATTGCGCATTTATGCTTCAAGCGACTGCAATGGGTGCAGTCTATTCAGGAATCTGTTCACTTATGCTCCCAGCTACTAGATTGGGTGCAGTCCGATAAGGAATCTGTGCATTTATGCTTCTCATCCGCTGGATTTGATGCAGTCTGGCTAGGAATATGTGTGTTTATACTCCCAGCTACTAGATTGGATGCTGGTCCTTGTCACTAAACGTTCTAACTGGTGCATTAATTGTGCTTTGTCTTGACACTGGGAAGTCTACAGTCACCAGTTATTAAGTGTTGATTATTGGTTGGTAACCCGTATGTTCCAATTACATCTTTTATGTTAAGTTCTCTCAGGACCTGGCTATAACCAAAAGACGTTACATGAGTGAGTTGGATGCCCGCAGATTGGCATGTTCCAAAGTTTAGTTAGTCTTTAATGGTTTACAGGCAGCACTCCACCCCAAAAAATTACCTTGGTCATTTTCTTTACATATTTTGCATTCCACAAATCCGTTGTTCAAGAAATAATCTTTAACCTTTTCTCCTCGAGACTCTGTTGCAGGTATGGTTTCTGCTATGCTGTGAGGAAGTATTACTATCGTGAGCAGATTAAACAACTTCTGTTCAGTTCCATCCTTATGCTGTGAATGGATTGGAGTTTGATAATGCTTTCTGAGGTCATGAATATACCTCTTTTGAAGCTTTACTTTACTGTCTGTCATTTGGTGATTCCAGATACATATTAAGAAATCGCCCCTTGAACAGAACTCCATTCCGATTTTGCGTTCCTGTGGCAGTTCAGTAAGCGCATGTGGCAGTTTTGCATTTTCCAGTTTATTTCCAAATTATTCCACTTCGTGTTGTAACAAAAGGTGTGGAATACGTGGAATTTGTTTTATTTGGACAAATTTGTAGAAGTTTGAACCTTTGAATATCAAGATCACAAAATTAAACGTATAAATTGACGCTATATTTCGTATTTTCGGATAAATTTATTTCGAAGTTAAGAAATCAAGAGCAGCATTCCAACAATAAAACTCCCTCCCCGCATAACGGCAACACGAGGGGAGTTTTTACTTCAATAACACCAATATGTGTTGTCTTTGGAGTTTTGGGCATAAAGAAACTTGTAAAGTGTATTTCTTGTATATTCATAAGTAACCAATGTGTAATTTCATTGAGTCATATTCAAAGAAGCATGAGTTTATGTGTATGAATATCTCTTAATTACTACTTACTTACCATTTTCTTTGAAAATTTTTCGCACTGTACGTGTTTGCTTTACGTAAGTATGCTTGATGGTTCTTGTAACGCCTGGCCTCTACAAAGAGCCCTTGCTCTACGCGTATATTGCATTGATGAACGGAAATGGCAAAACCGCAGGATTGTTTATCGAAATGGTGTCAAGGGAAGGAGGTTACTCTAATGGGTCCGCAAGATTTTGAAAGTCGTTCAGAATTACGCTGCTGAAAATGGTGCTACTTTTACAATTTCTGCACCAAATTAAATAAATAAACCAGTTTTCATGGCCTAAATTATCCATGTAAAAACTCTATGATGCTCAAATACTAAACTTTTATAAAATTACAACATTTTTTGTCGAGTTGTCTCAACTAGCTGTTTAGCCGAATGATTGCGTAATACATTTTAAACTCAATTGAGAGAGTGCCCTCCAAACGGGAGGAAAATGACACTGGCAGTTTTATCCCGTCGTGTTTCAAGGTCGCTTTCTTCAAATGACCCCAATCACACTTGTGAACTTTGTTCACATGCTCTTGTGCTTGGTCCACTCCAATAACAGTATACGTCACACCAAGAAATACAACAATGGTAAAATGCAAACTAGGTGGCAGCCATTTTTTATTTGGCAGCCATTTTAAGATTGGAAGCCATTTAAAATGTGGCAAGCATTTTTATATGGCAGTCATTTGGTATTTTTGTTAAATTCGGCGGCCATTTTGAATGTTGCAGCTATCTTGAATTAGGTTTTTCAATCCATGTGATATAACAGAATTGACCTTGAACGAAAAACAGATTATTACAGAGTAATATGGAAGAGAAATATGAAATATTGAGTAAAATATGATTTTCTGAAGTAAAATTTCAAACGACCGCCAGTATACATATAGTATCTGTGTGATTATACACTGTATGTATGGAATGTGGAGACAGAGATGCGTACATTTTTGGTGGCCTTGAGATGTTTAATTTTCCAACATGTGGAAAATCAGAACATCGCTGATGTTAGAGCGCGAATCTTTCATGTACTGGAATGGTATGGACTCATAGTAGTGCCAACATTATCACATAATCGCCTTTTTAGCGCTTCAAGAATAGAAATTCATTAAGTAAATATTATTATCTAAATATTCGATGCAGACGAATTAACTGAATCTGAATATTCGATGCAGACGAGTGTTTCCGCATTCATCCGAGTGGATTCAAAAACCAAATTTACATAATTGTTGTTTTCATTCTCAATTAGAGCAGAATGGTTCAATAAAGCAGTAAGTAGCGTTGAATCCCCTATCAGCGATTGAATAATCGGTTCCAAAATACAAGTACAGCTCATTCCCCGTTGTAGTTATAGGCGGTGGGACATCACTTCCGCAGAAAATTCCTAAGCTCGTGGCATTGCGACTGGATCCATCATAAAACTAGAGAAAATGTAGTTTACATATATTTTATACCTTGTTATTTAGCATAACGCATCGTATTGGGTTTATTTGAATGATATTATTGCGAATTGTACCGCATCATACTGTATGTTATTGTATTGTATCATTTATAATTATTGTTTTGCATTGCATTGTGTTCCATCACTTTCACATTAAATCACATATTGCATAGACATTAACATATATTTCATGATATCAGAAATCATTACTCAGCTTACGACTTTATTAAAGGATTAGTTCAGTGATCAAGCATCGCTCATTGTATATGAAAGAAAACTTTAAAGAAAACAAATGGTGAGAAAAGCGTTCAAAAATCTTATTCCGTTAAAGATATATTCAAGCTTAAAGTTCTGTCTCCAGTGGTGTTGTAAGTCTATTGTGGAAAGCTGGCGTCTTCATCCTGACCGTGTAACAATTGTTAATATAATTTAAAGAAAGTTTATTCATTTGTTTTACTATTAAGATTATTTTCCCTAAAACTGTATTTAGTTGGTATATTATAAATACCCTTCCTTGATTCAATTTCACTATTTGTTCACATATCCCATGGTTTTTAAGCCACAAAATTGCAGGAGAACATATGATAGATTACAAAAAGATTTTGAGAAATCTAAGGCTATGACATCACAACTAGTCTGATTTTAGTCGTTTCTACACAAATGCTACCAAACTTTAAATTTATACATCTTCATAAGGGAATTAGATTTTTGAATGCTTTCTTCACTATTTTGTTTCTCTATTTATTACACTATTCATAATTATATCGAGAAAAAATACGCTTAAACAGTACATAGATTACATACTACCTCTAACGCATCAAAGGAGCAGTTTCCATGTTGCTCAAGTTGAAAGTCGGCAAACGTAACAACGATAGTTTGTCCACATCTAGCGAATATAGAGCGTTCTATTTCCAAAAAGTACTATAGCTTTCAGGATAACCCGGAGACTGAATGGTGCCACATTCTATGATAAAACAATCGGATAATGACCATATTTTCCTTTTTAATTATAAATCATGTATAACAAATTATCACATCTCGTGGGGACACAGATTTACATCACCCTCCAGCAATCAACCCACCATGTACCAATCCTCCACCAACCCACCAAGGATCAACGCAGTAACAATTACGGTTTTCCGTTTTTTATCAACATACATTAACTCATCAAGTACCAACCCAGTAATAATTACGGTTTTTCCAGTAAATACGTCACACAACTTACCACTCTTATTTAAAATCTTACCATTGACCTCTAAGCAAGATGTTACATCCTTTGCAGGACACAACTTTATATCATACTTCATCAACCCACTAACAAACAATCCAATATCTCATATGATTTTTAGAAGCGTGACTAAAATAACTATTATTAATCAATTATGTAACCTTTGAGCTTTGTGATACATGCCCCATATTGTTCGGGACATAAGTTTATATCAACCCGCATCATTTCACCAAGTTTCAATTTTAAAGTTTCTTCGGTGTTTTTTTTTTCTTTTTCTTTCGAGAAAAGCAACAGAAACATTTTGAAAACTTCACACCCCACACCCACTTACACACAGAAGTGAGTTTAATACCATATCACCATATATCTATATATGTATGTATATATATATCTATATATATATCTATATATATATATATATATATATATATATATATATATATATATATATATATATATATATATATATATATATATATATATATATATATATATATATATATATATATATATATATATATATATATATATATATATATATATATATATATATATATATATATATATATATATATATATATATATATATATATATATATATATATATATATATATATATATATATATATATATAAATGATGAGATATACGACCTCTCTAAGGTTTAATGATACTTTCATAGTCCAACTGTGCTATAGAATATAACGCAAAATATTTCTAAAATCGAATTCTTGTTCCCGGAAGACCCATTGTATCCGGTATAGGTACGTTGACTGAATTCATTTCCGCGTTCGTGGACTATAACCTCCAGCCCCTTCTCCCCTCCATACCAAGTTATTGCCAAGATACCACAGATTTCATTAGAAAATTAAATAGCATCAATAACATTCAAACCAAAACCATCTTAGTCACAATGGATGTCAGCTCCTTATATACTAACATCCCCCACAAAGAAGGTACTGCATCAGTTAAGCAAATGCTAGACCTTCATTCACACAAAGCAACATACGAAATTACTGCCCTCACTGAATTTATTTTAAAACATAATAACTTCACCTTCCAAGATACCCACTTCCTACAAATCAACGGCACTGCGATGGGAACACGTATGGCCCCGGCCTTCATGCACTTCTTCGAACAAACATTACTTGAAAGCTGCCCCCTTAAACCCACATTTTACACACGATACATTGATGACATTTTCCTTATTTGGGATCATGGGCAACAAGAACTCGAACAATTTTTCATCAAGGCCAACAGTCAACATCGACGGATCAAATTCACTATGGAGCAATCCACCAGTGAAATCCCTTTTCTTGACACCACAGTATTAATTAAAGACAACAAACTGCAAACCAAAGTATACACAAAGCCGACAGACAGAAAAAATACTTACACTTCAAAAGCTTTCACCCATCACATATCAAAAAATCTCTGGTTTTTAGTCAACTGTTACGCATACGCAGAATTTGCTCCACCACCAATGATTTTATAGATTCTTCCATTACCCTCCTCGAACAATTTAGCAACAGGGGATACCCCTTTAGACTTTTATCTGACCAGTTTGAAAAAGTTATCGCCATTCCTCGTCAAAAATTGCTAAAATACCAACCTAAGTCCAAATCCACTCGCATTCCGCTAGTGATAACACATCACCCCTCACTAAGACCATTCATATCCAATGTACAACAATCGTGGCCCATCCTTCATTCAGACCCATCACTAGCCCCCTCCTTTTTCACGAAACCCCCAGTTATAGCACGCAAACAACCTCGCAACTTGAAATCCATCCTCGTACATTCTAAACTTCAAGACACACAAACCAACCATGGTAATATCAAATGCAACAAGCCCCGCTGCCTAGTCTGTAAAAACATGGACACCTCACCCACCATTTTACACTTAGCCAGTAATACTTAGCTTAAACCTGGGAATTTTAATTGTGACAGCTCCAATGTGATTTGTTATCTGTACTGCCAAAAATGCCCCCTTATTGCATACATAGGTGAAACTAGTACTAAATTCAGACCTAGATTTAATAACCATAAGCATACTATTCGCAACAATTCTCCTGGCTTTCCTGTGGCTTCCACTTCAATCTGCCTCTACACAGTCTATCAGATCTCAAGTTCGCCATTCTTTTGGAGGCTTCTCTGTTACACACCAACGCACATCAATGGAATTAAAGATGATTATCAAATTAAAAACCCATCTAACAGGATTAAATAAGGATTTAGCACACTTGAGCAACTACACATGGTTCAGAAAAGCCACCACTAATACCTAATACTTGCACTCTATTTCTTATCACTCGCAAGTGAAGAAGGTCTGAAGTCAGACCGAAATATTTTGCGTTATATTCTATAGCACAGTTGGATTATAAAAGTATCATTAAACCTTAGAAAGGTCGTATATCTCATCATTTTTATATAAGCCTCCAACACACGCACCAAGCCAAGGATATATATATATATATATATATATATATATATATATATATATATATATATATATATATATATATATATATATATATATATATATATATATATATATATATATATATATATATATATATATATATATATATATATATATATATATCTCTCTATATATATATATATATATATATATACATATGTATATATATATATATATATATATATATATATATATATATATATATATATATATATATATATATATATATATATATATATATATATATAGTTATATAGATAGATAGATATTATAGAGTGTGTGATGAACTGATAAACATTATGTTTATCAAATGTTTAACAACTTCTTCTTCAACTGGGTTAAGAGTAAGAAAACAGTTTTTAATTTTATTTCATATTACCCGAACTGCAAGTTACTCCATCACCAACATATCCCTCATTACAAAAACACTCGAAGCCACCAATTGTATTTTCGCAGGTCATATTGCGAGAACAGTTATTTGTGGTATCGTCTACACATTCATTGATATCTGGCGAAGAAAGTAAATTCAAAATGGTGAATTAAAAAAGAAATAGATGATTGATTCAATGGCTAACGTATATAGAATGTATACAGTTATCTGCAACTACATCCTTTATAACGATTATGAGGAATTCGGGAGAAATCTTAATTTTAAGGAATACCATAACGACCGCCATTCAAGGCTACCGTACTTATCTTGTTAAAGTGGTTATACAATACATTTCAACCTCTTTGCTTGAGTCAGATGGGTTTTGTTCAGGTAAAGAGGAATTTGGTTCAGCTTTTACTATCATTTTCAGATCATGATTAAATATTAAGCAATAAGATTATTCAGACTTACCTGCGCAAATAACTCCATCACCAAAGTATCCCTCATTACAATAACACTCGTATCCACCAATTGTATTTTTGCAGATCGCATCCCTGGAACAGTTATTTGTGGCATAGTTTTCACATTCGTTGGTATCTGACGTAGAAAGTGAATTATGGCACATAATAAGCAAAGTGTTCTTTTTTAGCTGGCTTCGAGTAAGAAAGAAGCTTTTGGAAATTACTATGACTTCCATCACCAAAGTATCCCTCTATGCAATAACACTCAAAGCCACCAATGATATCGTTGATTGATTGATTGATTGATTGATTGATTGATTGATTGATTGATTGATTGATTGATTGATTGATTGATTGATTGATTGATTGATTGATTCAAACATTTATTCAAGTACACTTTGATACAGAGTACAAATATACCAATGTACACAGTATGATACATACAATGAAACAAAAGTATGATTGTGCTACGTCAAATGTTTAACAATGATAATACCTAGAAATTTAGTACCACTGAATAAGGGAATATCATCAATATCAAAAGATAACAAATTATTGTCAAGATTTGAAGGTTTATTTTCTGAACAAAACGATTAAAGTTTTAGTGACATATAATGACAATGTAATGACCATGAACCAGGAACTAACTAGTTTTAATTCATTTTCAACAGTAGATAAAAGCATGTTCGCATTGGGACCAAACCATTAGTATCATGCAATTCGCATCGCGGGAACAGTTAATTGTGATATTGCCTTCACATTTATTGATATCTGGCGAACAAAGATATTTTCAAAATTTCGAATATAAATAAAATGAATGATGGCAAACCAGTTCAGAAATGTGTATAATTATCTTACAAGTATATTGTTTAACAGTCAGGCAGATCTCCAAAAAGTTGGAGATAGAAAAGCTATAGAGGCCGCCATTACGCGATATTACCCGCAATGCCCTCATGCTTTTTCATTGAGTTAGTGTGTGGGTCATACTAAAAACGGTTCGGAAATTTGTTTGAGAATTCGGTACCACGTGTGATATGACAATTTGGTTATTTAATAGTAAATAAACACACAATGTGTTGCTTTATGAAGTTTAACTGTTTAGATTTCGAGAAATTCGGTACGGAAAATCCTGACCTGCACCTGAAGTCATCGATTTCTTGCAGTTGAGTGGCTAAGATAAAAGAGACCACTTACTAGGCCTCTAGGTGGTGTAGCGGTCACCATACCTGTCTACAGACCACAAGGCCCTGGGTTTAAGCCTGGGTTGGGTAGACACGCCAGTGTACCACAACTGCTTATCAAAGGCCGTGGACTTTGACTTGGTTGTCGATGTTATGTCTGTCCGTACGTCGTACCTGTGTTCTCGTCCGGGTCGTATTAAGCGTTTCGTGATAGCATTGTTTACTATTATAACCGAATACGCAGGCGACGACCTTGTCATTGTAATTGTGTGTTCACTCGTCGTCGTCGGCCCCTAGGTATATTTACATGAAGATTAAAGGAAAATTTCGTTGATTGTGGGTTGAAGTAGTTGGAACACAACACAGTTGGAGATCTTCAACTTTGTGGAGATCTCCCAAACTGTTCAATATTTGAATATGTAAATTTAGATTCAGCTACACAAGATGGCGCTCACTAACACGAGCTTTTCCGCAGTCTGCCAAGACACAAGTATGCCAAATAAGATATCTTTTAAAACGATTATGACGAATTCAGGAGAAACTTTAAGTTGAAGGAATACAATACGACCGTCATCAAATACAAGTTATGGTGTCAAAGTGGAGATAAGTGTACTAGACAAATCAACCTTTCTGATCTTATTGAGGTCAGGAGAATTTTTCGTTAAAATGATATGAATTTGAATAATGAGATAATGAAAATAATTAATTATTCAGACATTGTTGTAAATATTTTTGGGAAAAGTAAAAACAAAAGAAAACAAACATGAAATTAAATGCATTGAGAAAAAACAAACATAATTACACGTAGACAAAATTAAAGTATGAAACGAAAATGTAAAAATTGTCCTTTTAAACAAAATACGTTGGTTATTGGTTATGATCTTACTCTAAACCACTTAGTCTATTTATGAAGTAAGATACACCATTACGAATGCATTTTTAGACTGATCTTTCTGCTGACACAATTCCCAAAACTATTAAGAATAAACAATTATCTTCTCACTTGATTGGTCTTTGTTAAAGCTTTTAAAAAGCTCGCATGAAATTCTAAGCAAATGGGATTTGAAAGAAACTACTGTCATTTAAACATCCAAATCTATTGATTATTATTTATTACTCCATTTAAGCACCTCAGTAAGTATGGCTATATAATGAATACTTTAAGTAATATACACAATTCAAATTGAAATTAAAATTACAAAATCGTTTGCAAACTTTTTCATGGTAGGATAGAAATATTTTTTTTTTAACATCAAAATCACTTGATTATTATTTGGTCTTACTTATAAATCCCTCAGGAATATGATTAATAATGAACACTTAAAGCTAGATATTTCTAGGAAGCTAAACAATCACCGAAATATCTTTTCACGTCTGTTACATTGGTGGAGAAAACGGGGTCATCCAAATACAGTCTTCCAGTTCTGTCGGTCGGTGGATTAGGGATGAAACCACCACGGAACAGCGATGTACATTTATCCGTGTTGTTATCTAATAGAACCCAAGACAACTTCCCCGCAGGATCTACCTCTTTCATAACGCAACAATTTTCACCACCTGTGGATGAGAAAAAGGGTTTTAGCTGAGCTACTGTTTTATCGCTTATTTTCCATCACCTTTTATCATTGTTTCCGCCAGAACGTCACTGCATTTATATTGACGTGAAACTTAACAAAACGTTGTATTGACATTCAAAAGTTACTCCAACCTTGAGCCAACATATACAAGCCCCATGTATTCGTGCTATCATGACGATACTCAAATGTGAATGTACGAGGCTTGGTTAGAACAGAAAGGTAAGCAGCTCGCAACATTAACGAGGTCAGAATGTAGAACATTGGCTGGGTTGTACAAAGAAAGTGAAGAAGAATGGACTTGGCAGCAAGACTATTTAAAGACAATACCAATAAAATAAAATGCTACGCCAGCAGGCCAGTGCACAACATTTAACAAGTGCTCGTTAACCCGGATAACATAGCTGTAAAATATTAGCGCTTTCCGTAATATTTATTATTTATTTTAATGTTGATGTAAGGAAAATCTCTACGTGATTTACCATATTTAGTAAAAAAAGGTCAGTATATGACTCTTCCTTGTTGTATAAACAAGTGAATTTCTTTTAATTTGTAACGTAATTCGTCTTTATATGAATTTGAAAGACACAACCTGAAAGAAAAATGGAGCGTTATATTCGTACTTTCATTATACACTTATATGACCTAAGTCGTGTATTGTAAAGGAGGTCTGGAATGATCTTAAAGATGAAATCGATTTCCTTTAAACGATATGGATTTTATCTTTTGATTTAAAGTAGTCATTATCTCACATTCAGCTACGGTCAGATGTTTTGACATTTTGAAGACTTTCAAGAGATAATAATCTGGTAATTGAATATGCTTTTGTGTGACATCAGTGTAATAAAGCTACAGTGATTACGCCTTTGTGCCAGAGAATTTGGTTTATGATTTATGAAAAACAAGCAGCATTATATACTTAGACATGAATTATATACCAAAAGAAGTTATAATCCATAAAATATAGACTATTCTAAAAAATAGTTGAAATCATTTACCAAAATTCTTTAAAATGTTATCATACCATTTCATGTGAGGTGCAGATCTTAGTAAAATATTCAACATGTTAGTCATGCGCAACTATCAGTCTGATCTTTGTTTTGTTTGAAGTTGCACCTACCTTCTTCGTTCAACATTCTGGCGTCTCTCACAGGTTATCCCAAAATTATGTAAAATAATGAGAAATAAAGCTGCCAAAGAATAACGTGCGTAGTACCGTGATATATATACTTAATCTCATATACAATTGCTTGAAGTCTCTACTCAATAGTAAATGTTACATTTGCAGTCATCGCAAGCTTCCAATATCTCAAGTGGTTAAAATGACAAAAAATAAATTTGTTGTCTTTGTTTCATTTGAAAACAAGAGAACTCAGCGTGCATGTCACAACTTGGGGTGTCACCATTCGGGTTGTAACAACTCGGGGTGAATTAATTGGGGGAGTTTATGTAAATGATATAAATTGGAAAACAGTGAGTCCGGAGGAAATCATGAGCTTACTCCTGTTTTGACTTTTTGTGTACACAAATAAATTATTATGTTCCAATTCTTAGTTACCCATTTTGCCGAATAATAAATATAGAAGTAAAGGTAATTCCAAATGAAAATTACAGACAATATGGGACTTTATTAAAAGAAAATGAAGACGCAAAAATCATGTAGTATTATAAGAATTAAAAAAAGGATCATCGTATTCATATAATTTTAACACGTTTTGTGAAGTTTTGGGAAAATGTTGAAAAAAATATTCAAAATAACTTTACAAATATTGTTTAAGATAGCATTTAAAAAAATGTTAGAAATAACATTAATTTTTTTAATGTTCTTTAATCAAATTGTTCTCAAATTAATTTGCATCAGGAATTGATGCATTAATTCTTGAGGACTGAGTCGATGAAACTGTGCACGAGTTGAGTACGCTTTTGCCAAGTTGAAAAACTTTATCATTCATGTCATTACAGTCAATGGGATATGTTTTATAAATACTTGTGTCGCCTCAGCCAGTCAGCGAAAATGAATGGTACTCACATATGTTCGAAACTATTATCTAATACACGTCATATTTAAAGAAAAATCAATTATGTCAGGTATTTGTTGAAAAATGACAAAAAATATGTTTTTCTCCCATTGACAGCAACGATAACTGACTGTTTGTTTTTCCCTTTGACTGAAATTGAGATCGTCAAAAAGTATTGTTACGTCGCCGTGCACCGCAACATTCCCGGAAGTCCGACCTCAGGTTCCTTCTATTGTATGTCCATCCGACTCATATAGGTCCATAGGGCCGGTGCTTAACCACGGTTTCCATGGCTCAAGCGCATGAG
>JAIGNY010000783.1:0-50117 GCA_020152595.1 Chiridota heheva | reverse complement strand
GGATATTCTCAATTGTTCGATAAAACTGCGTTTTTACGAGCAAAATGGGGTCTACAGTGTTTAATTGTGAGAACAACAGGACAAAACTATGTTTTTAACGGGAAAAATCGGGTCTACGGTGGTTAATTCGTGGGAATAACAGGACAAAACTGCGCTTTAACGCGAAAATGTGGGCCACGTGTGGCTTGATACCAAACCACGCACCCTGTTCGCCCGTCGCCGCACTTGTAAGCTTTAATAACACAGAGCGATAAATTGTATGTATCCGTGTGGGTGTGTATTATGTTGTTTGTTAACATCGACCAGTCTAGGACTGTCCGGCTGGACCAGAGAACCGCCATGACGACGGAACTCGACGAACTTTCGCCATGCTTATAACATTACTTAAACCCGATTTCGTCACAGAGTTATATTGTCCTATACGAGGTTGGCAAAAATACAGTCGTTACCCCCGTTTTACATTAGGAAACTTTAGCGTATCAAGGGTAAACAAGGTGTGTGTTTCCTTGCGATTGTAGGAATGTATGACACACTATGAACCGACCTTGAGTATGCAACCCCTAGAATAAAGATCAATAGAATATTGATGTTCGAACAAAGTTTACATAGTAGTAGTACTGGATGCGAACACCAGGTGTCCGATGCGAACATCGGCTGCGCCGATGTTCGCATCGAGGACACCTGGTGTTCGCATCCGGGTTGTCATATCACTCAATACTTTCAGTTTTGTTATTGCCTTATATGGCTCAGAGAATTTTAATACATTTCCAAACAACCCTTGCAAACATCTATGTAATCGAATTACAGGAAGCTTGCAAAGTTTCGATTTCGGATTCTTGCGAAATGACAACTGTACTTTTCTTTTTTCTTTTATTTTTCAATCAGGTCAGTGTACAACTTACAATTACTAGTACAACCTACATACTACGAAAAACAATAGCAGATTACATTCTTGTGACAAAATCATTTGATTGAAAAGTCGTTTACATTTTCTCCAGTTACACATTAAGTATTAGTATTAAGAAAAAGTATGAATATACATTTACATTCTTGTGACAAAATCATTTTATTGAAAAGTCGTTTACATTTTCTCCAGTTACACATTAAGAAAAAGTATGAATATACATTTACATTCTTGTGACAAAATCATCTTATTGAGAAGTCGTTTTACATTTTCTCCAGTTACACATTAGGCATAAGTATTAAGAAAAAAGTATGAATATACATTCAAATCTTTTATGGTAATTCTCAACAATTAAAAAGTATTTAAACATTGCAATATTAGCAAACATAAAAGACATACAAAATAAGTTGTTATTTAAACTTGATTAATGATAATTATAAAATGTATATACAGCTGTTACAATGAAGAGATGCTTACAATAGTAGCATACAAATTAGATATACAAAGTTGTTATCAATAATTATGAGAAATCATTACAAATGTTACAATGAAGAGATGGTAACAATATCAAAAAAGTTTGTTTGGGGTATACATCCATGTGGGCCAAAGTTCGTAAATGATTCCCCTTAGCTTAGTAAATTGATACCGACAATAGTTTCCGTTATTACCTGCCAACCCCCAGTATTACTTATCTAATCTATATCGCCAATAGTTTCCGTTATTTTCCGCCAAGCCCCAGTATTACTTATCTATATCCTTTAAATATTTTCCTGTTTTTGAATCTAAATGTCCACGTCTATTTAAATCCCCACGCGTGCCACACTTTTTTAAAAATAACTGATCATTATCTTTGAAGACCTTGGTCAAGCAAGTCGTTTGAATTTTTCTAGAAGTTAATTTTGTTACAATTTGTTCGAACATTTTATTTTCATAATGGAGAAAAGCTATTACTTTTCAACTGACTGTAAGTTATTTTTTAATTTATCTTTTCCTTAGATTTTTTCAAACATGGCAATGACCGCAGTCTTGCATGGATTTTTGGTGCACATCGCACAAGCCATCCTTGCAACAGTAATGCGATGGTCTGCAATCTGGGGGTGAGGTTTAAACCATTCCCTCTGTAGAACCGCTTTTCTTTCTTACTCCATATAAGTTGCCCCTCAAATACTCTTCCATAATGATCAAAGAGGCTCCCGCAGCCACATTCATAGGTGCTCCCTTTGCCGATAAACCTTTTTTGTTTGAGCGTGAGCCCCCTTGGAAGTTCATCACTCCAGTTTTGCTCTCCCCAAAAAGTCATAATGAGTTCTTCCAAAAAGCCACACTGTTTCGTTGATTCTGTAGCCTCCCTAACAGCACAATGTTTACGTTTATCCTCCTCCGTCTTAACCTTAGGATCAAACAAAAGATATCTGAAGTGATCCAAATGACTTTGGAGTTTGATATCCTCAAAGTCACAAATCTGATACAGATTTTTGAGCACCCTCATGAACATGCTACCATCTTGCACCCTCCCTTGCATTGTAAGCCGCCTAATCCCTATTTTAGCACGCCGAGTACTTACCAGATGAGCAACCATTGCAATTGCTACACAGTTTGATGCCGCACACATTAATTGAAAAGCCCCCAAAAAGCTATAGAATTTTCCTATTATACGTTCTACAATCTCCTTATTTTCTTTTTTGTCATAAGGTTCGCTTAGGCCCCTCCAGAATTCCTTATAACCCATCCCGCAAACCATGTCACAGAGGAAATTGTTTGATGGTGCCTCCCCAGGCAAGTCTTCACGGTGGGGATCATCCATTTCTTTGGGTTGTGCCTTTACAACCTTTTGCTTGATGGTACTATTCTCATAATCTGAGAGATGTCTGTTTATAACAGCTATCGCTTCCATATTGCGGTTACAAACAGCTTGAATCAAAGCCAGAACATAGAAAAAGAAATCGTCTATCTTTAACGGTTGCCCAGTCTCATTGGCAACTTCCCATTCATCCAACCCTGTTTGTTCCCCTAAATTCAATCCTAATTCTAACAGCAAATCGTCTGTGAAATTAGTATGCGTGATGATAAAACGCATTCTATTACATGGGTCTTCCAACACATTCAAATGTACTAAACGCCTAAGAATTGTGCGACATCTTTGATAGTTTTGTAAAGTTTCAAATCTTAGCTTACTTGCAAGGGCATCCAATGCGTGCAAGTACTTGGTTGTTGAAAAGCCTAATTCTGTGACAGCGTCTTTCAACTCGCCAAAGAAACTATCCTTAGTTATCGGAAATTTTTCTTCTCTCTCAAACAACTCGTAAATGCAATTGCCGATTTTTTCTGTTGCTTCAGCAGTGCAACCAACTGATGAGGAGAAAAACAATTAAAATGAAAAATCGATAATTATACATGTTATTATCATTATTATTATTATTATTATTATTATTATTATTATTATTATTATTATTATTATTATTATTATTATTATTATTATTATTATTATTATTATTATTATTATTATTATTATTATTATTATTATTATTATTATTATTATTATTATTATTATTATTATTATTATTATTATTATTATTATTATTATTATTATTATTATTATTATTATTATTATTATTATTATTATTATTATTATTATTATTATTATTATTATTATTATTATTATTATTATTATTATTATTATTATTATTATTATTATTATTATTATTATTAGTATTATTATTATTATTATTATTATTATTATTATTATTATTATTATTATTATTATAATTATTATAACTTCTGCTTTTTTATATTTTCTACTAATCTAGCGATTCTGTGGGGGGCACAAATCGAACTCTGTTCAAGTTTATGTCAAGCTGTCCTGCAAGGAAATTCAAAGCCGTACCCTAATTTGTTTCAAGAACTCAGGTCTTGTAAGCCGGAAACCAGTAGTACATGGATTCAGACCCCCTTTGTAATCAAACCACCATGTTCTTATACCGCACCTTACATTCCCCTCGTAATTGAGAATTCTAACAATAGTACCCTCTGAGCCAATGTTAAAACCTTGTGTTTTAACATCTGTAGCACATTCGATAGGCTTCTGGAATGGATCTTCTGTATCAATGACTTGCTGCAAGTGTTGACTAAAATGATCTAACAAGACTTCTCTCAAAGAAACTATTTTTTCAAATAGATCCTTTGAAAGGCTAAACACAAAGTTTGCTTTGGTATCCCCTTTCTTTCCATATTTCTTCTTTTGCATACTGCAAAAGTAGACCCTACCCCCAGAACATATACCCCTGTACGGTCGCTTATATCATACCCTGGTGGCTTAAAGTCAGCTGCTACATCAACCTCTCCTTTGCCTATGATTGACTTACGCATTTCGTTTAAATTCCTCCTCAGCTGATCAGCCTCAAACACCTCCATCGATACTTGCGAGGGCTGGAACATTTCTACCCGTTGTTGCTGCCCAGGTGAGAGGGTTGCCCCATGAATTGATGCCGACGAACTTGCTGCCGCTGGGTGCCTTTGGCATTGGACCGTCTGCCCCTGCTGCTGTTGCTGATGCTGCTGCTGATTCTGAGCCAATGGCTGTTGCAGAACCTGGTGCCTTTGGCGTTGGACCGTCTGCCCCTGCTGTTGTCCCTGCTGCTGTTGCTGATGCTGCTGCTGATTCTGAGCCAATGGCTGTTGCAGAACTTGAAGTTGCTGGACCTGCTGTTGATTGTTCGGGAGATTCATTGGTGACAGAATTGTCGCCAGTTCAGGAATGTGAGTATCTTCCAACTGTTCCATTTGTGCAAACAATGTTTCAAAATCTTGTGATTGTTCAATCTGATCAGGCTGAGATTGAACTGCCATATATTGAGAGTTATTATCTGGTGGTGCTGCTACATATTGAGAGTTATTAGTGTTATTAATAGGCAGTGGTGATGTCACTCCAATTGATGACACCACACCAACCGTTGAAGCTGCCGTTTGTACCGGAGCCATGGTTGGTGTGAGCTGCTTACGCTTTCTTTTCGTGGTTTGAGCCTTCGCTGGTCTTCTTACTCTCTTCTGCGCTTTCTGAGGTAGTTGAGCTGCTTCCAGGACTACCTGCGGTGCATTCGTCTTCACAGCTTCCATGATGTTGATTCCTCGATAGTAGTTTTAGAAGTATATCACGCAATGCTCTCGTCAAGGCTAGCAAGATGATTCTGATGTGCTCCTCTCCAAGCATGTACTTTTTATAGACCAAAATATACGATGTTCGCACAAACACAAATCTGATTAGTTGATATGTTTGCACACTTCCGCGTTTCGAATCGGTCTCTTGTTCAGTTTCGTTTAAATTTGCATGCACAAAAAATGGCCTAAATTAAGTTTTGTAGGGCAAAACGCCGTACAACCTCATCGTTTATATGGTAGTCCGATGAATTTTTTTTTGAAATGTCTCTCATTTTATAGCCCTGCCATCGATGAGCTATAAAGAAATAAGCAAATAGTCCACATAGAAAAGTTAACTCATCTTGCAGCTTATGCTGACTGTAATTAACATTTTTAAAATGTCTTAAGTAGTGTGCAATCAATGGTGGTGGTGATTCAGCAAACGAATCAAAGTAATCTGCTTCATTTCGACGATTCACAAAAATTGTTACCCAATGTTGTCCTGGTTTCGTTTACGTTTTTTGGTTCCGCATCAGAGTCCAAACAGGGATTCTTTTGTATCAAAACTTCCAAGTCAAAAGTATCCAATTGGTTTGTTGGGTCCTGGCATGCCATGCTCTTAATTGAAATCAAGGAATGGGGTTATTATTTCACGTTCCTTTGTTATTTTGACTTCCTTGAGAAATGTGCCAAACACTATCAGATTTCTAGCATTTATGGCATCTGTTTCAAAAGTAGCATTAATGCTGACCTGACCTACTTTGTGTTTAGACAGAGCACTGTTGTAATTTTCGCCGTCTCTTGTCAAGTCGAAGCCCAAAAGTCCCAAGCCACGTATAGGGGTTATGCCATTACCTTTTATACCAATATTGGGGTCCGTCAAATCCACTAGGTTGTAATAAGCTCTCAAGAGGCCCTTTTCTTCTCCTACTTTGTTTTTCATTTTCATCTTAAGAGGATGATTCGGTATGAGCGTCCCCGCTGCATTTATCTGCACCTCTGTTATGTCTGGATGGGAAATAAATGGATCTTCTTGTGAATCTCCTGCCAATGCTTTATTCAAAACCAAAGCCAAATACATGGTGCGGGGAACTTCTGGGAAAATCATTGATGTTGATGAAATGTTGGTGGCGCTCACTGGAATGTTCAAGACTTGTGCATCTATGTACTCGAACGGAAACACTAATGGTGATAGTTCCCACTGCTGCATCAATGATTCGTAAACACTTTCCTTGAGTATTCTCCTCTGTACCAGTAATTCTGCCGATGCAATCTCTAGGAAATATTTCTTCAAAGCCGCGACATCATCATCAAAGTTCACCATGTAAAATTTTTTGCTGTGGGGGATCATGACAATTTCCACTTTCACACCCGGTGGAATTAAATGTTGACAATTGAAAATATCAACACCTATTTTTCCGATGTACTCCATGCTGTCAATGATCTTAGTACTTTTTTGCCAACGTTTGTCTTCTTCCTGGTAACCTGCGTCACTCCAATAATTCACTGCTGAATTTATTGCTTTTTTACCTACAAGTCTTTTACCTTTAACAACTAGGTGCGGTTGCGTACTCTTGGCAGAACCCTCTTGCCCAGTTTCCGCTAATGTTTTTACTTTAGCTGGTGTATCTGACTCTGATGGATCTTCATACGCGTAATATCCTAGTCTTTGCCCCTCATTTGTTTTCCACAATGCTGGATAGCTCATCATTTGTCTTAGCAAGTTTTTATAACCATACATTGCGTTGTTTGTCCCTGAAACCTTCACCCCTTTGTAGTGGACTTCTACATCCTTGAAATATGTGAAGAATATATCTCTGACCGGGACCGCACCAATAGTATCATTTGAAACTGTTGTGGCCGTGGATGTCCCATTCTTCATATTAAAAGAAATCAGTAGCTGCGTGTTAAAAATATCTGTAAAAAGGTTTCCGGTAGTCTCCTAGATTGTAAACTTCAAAGGCGCTCCCACCGCAACTTTTCCACCCACTGGTTGTAAACGCTCCTCGTAAGAGTATGTTATGGAATCATCAAACTCTTGTTTCGTTGGAGCCCAATAGTCTATTGCACTGCTCACCCCCTGGAAAACATCATCTGTTTCTTTGAATTTCTTGAATGACCCACCCTCTTGGGTTGCACTCCTTTTTGCCATGACTTTTTTATTCTGTGTCTGAAGCTTCTTCTTCCTCAGAATCACTGCCGACTTCTACTTCCAAATCAGACTCTTCACACTCCTCCTGTTCCGATTCCTCTTCTTCAACCTCCTCTTCTTCTTCTTCGTCTCCAGATACCTCTGGTGAGTTTTGGGGTGTTCTGCTTGCCTCCCTACATGTGTCTGACTCCTTTTCGGTTCACTTCCGATTTTTATTGTCCTCCCTAAAAATATAATCAATCAATTCTTTACAGGTTTCAAAAGTGTTATCTCTCTTCGACATGATGGTAGGATAAGATATTATGCAAACAATGGAGAATATGTTAGCTTGCGTTTGTCGTCAATCGTGAAATGTTCATCCCACTCGCAGAATGTAAGTACAGTCACAGTATCTTCCGAAGCGTCTGCAAAACGTAGAGAGATTAAAATTTCACCTTCTACTGCTGGTTCCCAATTAACGCCTGCACTTTTGTCTGCTGTCAAGTCGAAGCCGAACAATGTCTTTCCACCTGCTGCCCACGAGGTGTATGCAAAACCGACAGATTGGGGGGTGTTTATATAGCCTAGAGACTCCAGAAGTTTCTGATATCCTTCTACAATCATAAGTTTTCCTGCGGTTTCATCAAAGTTCAGCTGCAATGGGTTCTTCGGAAGAATCTGCTTGCCTGCTTTCAACTGAATTTCCGTCAAATTGAATGATTCAAAGTGTAACGGATCATTCAATTTATCCTCACTGAAGGCAAAATTCTTGACAAGACCTATAATCACCCTTGAAGGCATTGACCCTTTCATCAAATGCTGGACCAATACTATTTGCTGGTTTGCTGCGATGGTCTTATCATAACATTTTGTTCTCTTAAAGGGGAATCTCATTGGTCTCGCGATGGAAAGTTTCTGTATTTCGTTTGCCACTGCACTGTAAAGTTTTACTCTGGTTGCAAAAAGCTTAGCTTGAGTGAGTTCTATGTGAAAGTTTTTTCCTTTCGTGGTGCCGTCGCCAGAAAGCAAAACAAAACCATCTGCTGTCCTTGTCAATGTAAGATGGACATTCACACCATTTGGTAGATAATTTGGCGTGTTAAACACATCCACTGCTAAAGGCCCCATCAGCTCAAACTCTAAAGCTGTACCATCTGAAGTCTTTTGGATTATTTGATTCTTCCGATCGTATCCCGGCTTCCAAGTCGTTGAAGCATAGTAACTGGTGTAATCAGCGTCTGTTTGGGTAGTCTCGTGGTCATGAAAACCCCTGGCGCTCAACAATGTGACCTTTTCTTCCAAATTGAAATTTAGCAGATCTTGGATATGTGCTTTGTATGGATACGTAGTGGCTTTGTCACTCATCTCAACTCCATTGATCATACATCTGATGCTCTTGAACAACGCTGCCATCAAACTATCACAGGTTGATAGTTTGTCTGATGAGCTCAATGCTGACGAATCCGCATTCTTTACTTTGCAGGACACCAATAATCGCGTCTTTGACAAATCAAGATAATGTTCTGTAGAACCGGGTATGAAAAATTCATTTTGTCCTCTTGGTTTCAAGTCTCCCAAAGGGTGTATTACCTCTTCAAAATGTTCCTCCACAGATGTTTGGACAGCGGGTTGGGAAAAATATGATAGTTCTGCTCGCATTACTAGTGCCATTTTTGTGCCTATTTGTGACCTCTTCCGTGCTTGATGATAATATGAATACCTTCTTGGTTGTCCTTGCCTTTTATACAGTAATTCACGGTGAACCTTTTCAGAATACTCTCAATACCTTCACTGCTGTTTTCACCATGATTACTGCTTTTCTTTGTTGTTGATTGTTTTTTCTTTGAACCAGACCCTTTCTGCGCCCTTGCCAATTTCTGCTTTAAATTGGCTGCCAGTGCTTTCTTCTGGTCTGATGATAATCGCTTGACAGATTTACTAGCTTTCTTCGATGCTCTCTTTGCGGCAGACTTTACAGACTTCCCAGCAGCAACATCGCCCAATGCATCCATACCCGCTGCTAGTGCCTCCTTCCCAGCTTCTTTGGCCAGTTTTTTTGCTATCCCAGGGCCATGTTTTATTGCTTGCGATGCTGCTTCCTATCCAACATTTGTTATAGCATTACTGTACCAAAAACCCCTCCTATGCCACCCCTTTGGTAAGGTCTGCCTATAAAAACTGTTGTAGCCATGATACCTATATGTTTCTCTTGCGAAAGTGCAAAGTAAAGTAAAACCTCTCCCTCACATCAGCGTAATTTATAGGGTAACCTAGATCGTCCGCAACCCAAACCTTTAATTCTGAAATTAACGATACTCTAACAGAATAGTATGAAATCAAATTTGGATTGTATTGCACCCGGATTTGTGATCAATTCTGTTCAACCCCCGCATGCATCAACACAGGGTAAGAAGAATCTGCCAGATATGATGCTTCGATCTTATCACAGTAAGCATATAAATGTCTTACTCTTGGCACCACGAAAGGAAAATCTGAAACTGCTTTGGCTTCCCCATTATTCTTTATATATAAAGATTTGCGAAGCCTAAAATCTTTGCCAGACGTCCCGTGATAGCAATCTTCAGTGATGATGGATTGCTGGACCTTGCACCCTGGGTATAAGTGTCTTTTATTTCTATTTAAAAAAAAAAGAAGACCCCACTATGCTAGAAGGCTTTAAAAGGTCTCTTATAGGGCGGTTTATATAACTTGTGTTACCTATTCTAAAATATAACCTAGCCTCTGGGAGCCATTTGTTACCAAGCCACCAATCCAGTGTATGCCATTTGCCCTTGGCATTTAGGGGAAAATTATTGACAACTCTTTCGTTATTAGCTGTTAGGTAACTAATGGTTAATTCAGAATTCGTGTCTCCATATACTTCTGAAGTTTGAGGAAACACAATTTGACTCACACCAACCTCATATCTATGAAACTGAATAAATCTCCTGGTACCGATGGGCTACCAATTGAATGTTATCAAACCTTTTGGGATGATATTGGTAGTATGGTAGTACAGTCGCTAAATTTTGCTTTTTTCTGTGATCATTTAACTCATGAGCAAGGTAGAAGTATTATTTCATTAATTCCTAAACCCGATAAAGATTCAACGAAACTAGAGAATTGGAGACCTATCTCACTGCTTAATGTGGATTACAAAATCGCAGCCAAGTGCATCGCTGAGCGTATGAAAAATGTTTTAGATGTTATAGTGAATCATGATCAAACCGGTTTTCTTAAAAACCGGTATATAGGGAAAACGTTCGTATCATTCTTGACATTATAGATTTTACCAATGAAAATAATATTCCAGGCTTTCTTCTTTTTAGACTTTCGTAAAGCTTTTGATACCCTTGAATGGCCATTCTTGTTTAAAACTCTGGATTATTTTCACTTTGGTAATGACATTAAACGCTGGATCAAAACCCTTTATTCTATTCCTACTTCTTGTGCTTTGAACAATGCACATTCCTCAGGTTTCTTTAAAATAACTCGTGGTGTAAGGCAAGGGTGTCCATTGAGTCCATACTTGTTTATCCTTTGTATAGAGATTATGTCTATTGTATTACGTCATAACGATGATTTTATTGGTATACATGTTTACAATACTGAACTTAAGTTAACTCAATATGCGGATGATACAACTTTGATTTTAAATGACAACATATCTTCTTTAAAAGCTGTTTTAGAAATGCTTCATGATTTCGCCCAGGTTTCTGGGCTCACTATCAATTCATCTAAATCTAATTTATTTCCATTAGGACCGTTTGTTAAGAATGTCCCACCTCATTTTCAAAATTACGGTTTTAAGATAACACATGGGCCATTAAGATACCTAGGTATTAATATAACCCATCAGAAAGCTGATCTTTATAGTCTCAATTATCTACCCAAGTTGTCTCGTCTCAAAACTCAGCTCAACCTTTGGTCTCAACGAGATCTCACCCCTTTGGGGAAGATTACATTAATTAAAACTTTTGGGATATCCCAACTTGTTTATCTTATTTCTGTTCTACCTAACCCAAATATCAGTTTTGTTAAAGAAGTAAATACTTTTCTTTTCAAGTTTATATGGTCAGGGAAAACCAGACAAAGTACGTCGTGTGACTATGTGCCTCCCTTATAACCAGGGAGGTTTGAATATGATTGATCTGTCTAATTTTATTCATGCCATTAAATTATCATGGGTGAAGAGGTATATTGATACTATGTTTAAGCCATGGAAATTATTTTTGACTTATATCTCAGTAAATTTGGCAAAGATTTTATATTCAGATGCAATTTCAGTGAATTTGATGTTGTTAAGATTCCTAATCAATTTGTGAGAGATGTGTGTATCTCATGGAGTAAATTAAGTCATGTCAAACCTACCTGTAATTTTAACTCCGAAATTATTTGGAACAATCATTCTATTCGTATTGGCAATTCTACAGTTTTTAGTAATAATTATGTCTCAAAGGGTGTTAAATATGTTTCAGATCTATACTCCGGCGCTGGTCATATCTATAATTTTAAATCTTTTAATGATGTTTATGATATAAATTCTAAGAATTTTACATTTTTCTATGGGTTGATCTCTGCCATTCCTAAGCAATGGAAATCTGATATTTGTACTTTTCAGAGGAAAATACCTTCTTATCAAGAAAACGTTTTAAGTAACATTGTACGGGTTAATAAAGTCACAAAGTGGAGTTATAATCATTTATGTCATTCAAACAGGGCGACACATATTACTAAATATTACTGGGATCGTTTTTTTTGATATAAATGACAAAGAATGGCAGGTTATTTTTTCTAATTGTTTTATAGCAGTCCATGAAAACAAAAATCCATTATTTCCAATTTAAATTCATTCACAAAATACTTCCTGTAAATAGCTACCTCCACAAGTTAAAAATACTAGATAATGACCTTTGTTCCTTTTGTGGTATAGACAGTGAAACCCTCAAGCATCTATTTTGGTCATGTAATATTTCATCTAAGTTTTGGAATGACGTTTTTGTTGATACTTTAAGTGATGTAACTTTAAGTTTGAATTATAAAGTTATTGCTTTTGGTTATACTGATGAAAACTATTATAAATACAATTACATTATTTTTCACGCTAAATATTTTATTTTCACATGTAAATATACCAATACCATACCTACTCTTTATAGATTTAAAACAGCTATGAAGATGATGCTCGAGATGGAAAGAAACTTTTATGTTAAAAAAGAAGTTATGATTATTTTTCATTGTTTAAAGATACATTTTTGAAAGTAACAGTAATTCATAATTTCCTTTTTTTTCTTCTATATTTTCTTTGAAATTGTTTACTTTGTAAAACCTTCACTTTTTTTTTTATATTTCTTGAGCTGTTGATTGTTATTGTTTTTGGAAGTTGAATAAATATGTTTAAAAAAAAAAAAAAAACCCTCATATCTATCGGTTTCAAGTGGGTGAGGAGGTTTTGCATAGAAAATATTATTTGTGTTGTTGGGATAGGTTCCCATGGGCTTGATCGATATAGTCCAATTAAAATCAGCCATCCCTTCTGAAGTGTAATTCAATAGTTGCTGTCCCTTGAGATGCGTAACACCTATACAGATTGTTCATTAAAAACCAAAGCCTTATTGACGTTAATAACCCATTGTTTACCTTTTTATAAAGTCTCGCCGCTGGTTCATAGTACCATTTGGGATTAGGGTCCCTTACCAACAGACACTGTCTCCAGATGTCATTGAATGGTGCTTCTGCAGCAACATCTGAGAATAATGATTGAACCAAAGCTTTATGCCCCCAGTTTTTTGGTAGGTTCAATGTTTCTCCACTGGACATAGTGAGTGTATTATTTTCGTCTCCGGTAATCAAAGTTGCAAGCCCCCCCAAAAGGGTAACGTCCTGCAGAGCATGAATGACATCTCTCTCAACCTCTTCTCTGGACAATCGAAACACTGTTGGGAAAAGCGAACTTAAAGATTGTGTTGTAACTTCGTTTAACCCTGTCGTATTAACAACTGTTTGTTCGTTTCCTTCTGAGTCCCTTACTACAATTGTTATAGGACCTGTAATTGAAAACTTTGGAACGTAAATAGATACTATTGCAACCGACCAATCGCCTTCTAAATTAATGGGTTTCTCTCAAATAGTTGTATAATCTATCACAGTATTCGATTCCGCTCCTTGGTTGCTAGGGAGGATAAAATAAAAACCGTCTCTTTGGGGTTCTTTATACCGTTAAAGGCCTACTTTTCTAAAATTAAGTGTTGCTACAGTTGTACCTATAAGTTTAATTTGCTCTCCTTTATTGCCCGACAACTTTAGAGAAATTTCATTCAGTGTGCTTACAGATACGGGATGGTAAATAAGAACCGGTACTCGTGATGTAGGATAATCTATCGCTGCTTCAAATAGTTTATTATCCAAAAGCTTAGTCTGTACAATATTACATTCAAGTTTATAATGTGATAAAAACGGTAAACTCTTACAATAGCCAAAGATATATGGGTAATCTTGCTGATTTGTTGGATTAGACCTTTCGAATAGCTCACTCCATTATATAGAGGGATATTTACAGCCTAGCAATGTGAGAATGTGCCCTCCCACCTCGACCGACATTATTCTCTTATTAATGAAATTCCAATCATTCCACCATTTGGAGCCTTGTACACTCTTACAACAACCAGAACAAACTTTGCTGGGTTACTCCCATCGTCCCAACAGAAAAACTTAATGGGAAACAGTTGGGGGGTTACGCCTGTCACGAATCTTTTGGTCTTTGAAAAGGGGTCAATTATTTTATCAGTTGGACATAGATCATAAAATGTTAAAGAAGTATCATAGTTACCTAGATTATTTAATGTCTTGAAAGGTATGTGATACACACCCTTTTTTCCATTATGGTCTACTGTAATAAAACAATAACTGTTACTATCATTGAGAAGTGAAATTGGTGACCCTGTATAAAGAGAAGTTAGAGCTACCTCCCAGTCTCCTTCAAGTTCTACAGGTTTTTCCAAGGCCGTACCAAATTGTACAGGGGTATTACTAAGAAACCCCCATTACTAGGAATAATAACGTTGAAATTTGCCATCTGCCCCCTCTTAAGTCTAACTGAGCTGTTCTGAATACCACGCTAAATATTCATAGTAGGACATGCTAGCTCATGTGCTTCACCTAAAGTGGCACCATCCATATGTTTAGTCTTTGGATTCACTCTGACCACAGAGTGGAATTTTTTCTCTGCATAAAAGCACCACCCTGGCCAAATGTGTAAAACCCGAAACAAATCATCCAGACCCCACCACCTTAGAATTTCACCAGTGATTGTTATTCTCTTTACCTCCCTTTCGTTAATAATTTTCATACATTCAACCATAACAACATGTTTGTTCTCCTTCTCCGTTAGAAACACTCCAAAAGGGGCTTTAAACCCCTTAGGTAAATCTAGCCAGGCTGCCATATTGTAACCTCTGAACATTTTAGTAGAAATAATGTTTATAGTTTCGAAGCAGAGTCTTTTATATTCATCATCTGCATATAGGATGAGACATTGGCTGTTCAGTGGATCGATGAGAGGAACATGATGTGGAATCCTTCGACAACCTTGTATCACTTGGTCGACATCTCTGATTGATTGGAGCATATCTTCGATTTTTTTAGCGGTTAGCCACTGATCTGAAGATCATTTGGTCTGCTTTGCAATCTCTGACTTGACGCCCTCGCTCAATGTACCAGTGTCCTCCTCTGCACGAATCATTGTCTTAAAGGGTATCGCTGCGGTGATAGAAATTCCAGGTCTTACAGTAATATTCCCCGGGGAGAAACCAAAGTATGTGACGACTGGCCCAAAGAATACAACTCTTTGAACTGCTCTCGATGCTGATTGCAAACAACTGATGCGTACAAAGCGTTTACCTTCACGTACATGTGTAAGTTCCAAGCTTATAATGGGTTCCTTAGGTAATGTCTCTGGGGCTATCCAACTTGAAAGATTTGATTCCTTGAATATTTCTGGTAAGATCAAGTTCTGTTTTTTGAAAATCAACTTTTTTTGTTGAACCATTGTAATAGTGCACACCACAACAACTACTACTGTCTAACAAGTCTCTGTCTGTTTTGACAAAGTTCTTTGCAAAAAATACCTTAGTACTCATATCTGCTTCAGTTGATTTTCTGGAATCCACGTATTGAAATTGTCGGGGTATTCCAGCCATTTCACAAAAATTTCCTTGCGTTTACCGTTGGTTCTTCGACGCAAAACTTTCTCCACCTTAAAACTTCTGGCTTATCGACTTGTTGTACTTCCTCAGGGTAAAAGGAGCCTTCTATGGGCTCTCCTTGCAGATCAACCAGCTTATATAGAGGTCTGTCGTGCAACGTCACAGCATCGATCCTAAAGATTTCATTGGTCCATCGCTGATTATATCCTCTCGCGAAGGTTCCATAGTCCTTTGAGATGCAAACATAATCACCTTTTTGTAATTTTGCTGGTTCTTTCTTAATATCGCCGAATTGAAAGTCCCACACTTCTTTTTCGTTTTCGGATGTCACTTCAATGGGTGGTCTGCCGATTGATCTGTGGTATGCATTATTATAGGAGTTTTCGAAATGTTTTAAAGGGGGTAACCAGATTGCTTCTCCAATATATGTGAAGTATCTGTACATCTTATTTTTCATTGTCTTGTTGAATCTTTCCACCAACGAACCTTTAGTTCGCTATTAGTTGAAAAATGATTAATGTTATAGTCTTTTAAAAGTCTTTGAACTTCTTTATTGTAAAATTCCTTTCCTTTATCTGTTTGCAATTTTGTTGGTGCATATCCGGCTGTTTGTAAAACGTTTTGAAGAGCTTCTGCAACTTGTACTCCAGACTTTGTTTTGACAGGTTCTAGCCAGCCATGTCTTGAAAATATGTCTATTACTGTCAACACAAATCCATAATTCTTGTTTTGCTTCCGAAAATTCCCCATGTCCATCAAGTCTGCTTGCCACTGGTCTCCAATCCCATAGACGGTCACTTTTCGCTTCTTGAAATTATGTTTTCTAGGTTTATGAAGAGTGTACGCATCACTCTTTTTGACTTCCTCCTGTTGTTTCGTTGTCAATTTCTTTCTTGCGTCTGTTGATTCTAACCCTCTGAAGCCAATACCCTCCGATACGTTGAACCATGGGCTTTTTGTTTTCTTTTTGGCCATCAGTCACTGTGACAGATCCTCCACAACAAGCAATATTACATCGGCAACATTTAAGGAAATCACTTAATCTGACACTTGCCATCTCCGTCTTACTTCTTCTTTTTCTTTTTCTCTCTCTTTGATGGTTTTGGTGTCGTTGGTGTCTTTGAAGTTTTTTTCAAAAAATTAGAAGCTGAAGCTGTTAGAGACTGTAAAAAGGATTTATCTTCGTCACCAAGTTCTTCTGCTATCTGCTCGCCCAACGCTGCTGCTGCAAAGGTAAACCTTTTACAAATTCTATTGGTAATTGAGTTGCCAACTCTTCATAATATTTTGTCCAAATTCCATAATGCCAGTAAATTTTTGTTGGTACTGGATTAACAAAACCTAATAAGGCCTCGGCCACATGGCTAGTTTTTCCACTACCACTTGGTCCTGAAACAATCCATGTAAATGGAGCCTTTAAACTAGCATTTACAATAGTTTCATTATTTTCTATTTCCACGGCCATTATAATTATCTCCAGTGATGAGGAGGCGGATCTGGAGGCTGCAACGGCTCTGACCAAACCAAATACCTCACCCAAGTTTGGTCGGGGGAATACTATTCACGGGCTTCTGTCTCCTCAAAGTCCTTCCCCAAGCCCTAAAAGTTGCGATGAGACAGATGGTTGTAAGACACCTCCCAGAGCGAAGACACCTTCTCCGAGACAACGCCGTACACCCCCGCGACCAGAAACGCCCTTGGCGAAGACGCTGCGTAGGAGGACAACACGACGTACACGAAAACGCCGTCGCCCAAGTAAATGAACTTTTTTCAAGTCCCTTGCCAGACCCAAGGACGTGTGGAAAAGTCTTTCAATGTGTACCTCTTGTCGTACACAGCTTTGTAGCGCTTTACGAGCTGCCGTGAAATGACATTACACACGCCTTGGTGCTGGATTTTATAGGGGTAGGTTACAAAAATATCTTCTTGTGTCACCCCATCTATTAACCTTGTGACTTGGAATTTCAAAGACTCAAAATTAATAATGTCTGAAGCAATAGAGTCTAAGGTAAAACCTCTGACTTTACAATCAGAGAATTCTTTGGAATCAGCTGTAACACCCCTATAAGCAAAGTCTTTGGGCCCCCCAGAAACGAATTCATTGATATAAGCGCCCTCCCCATAACATTCTAATTCGTCTGTTAAGTCACTAGAAATGAACCTGTTAGGGGGTTTTCCTCCCTAGGCCTAGTCACAAAAATAACAGAGTCCGTATCAAAGTACAGGACTCTGTGTTGTAAAAATTCAAGATAAGAGTATAACTTAAGACGCGCTAGAGCGGTCGTCATGGCGGGTAAAAAAATATTTGTATGGGGGGCACCTGTTATGAAGTCTTCTTTTTTGGCAAACACCTCAATAACAGCATTATTGCTTTGAAACGTAACACACTTTATGTCAATGGAATCATCAGTCATAAGTTGCGCGAAGTCTTTTGCTGATGAAATTACTTTGGTTGTGGGTAAATTGTCCCTTTGACCGAACTTACCCCAGAATGAGTTTAAAATTAATTTGGCAACCAAACGTAATCCAGGGCTCTTTTGAATCTTATGGTATTCTAGCGCAACACCTTCTTTTTGCATATATTTTTCAATATATACTAATTTCCTTTCTTCTGTGTCACACCATGACGACCACCCGCTCGCTTCTTGTTCAATTTTCTGTGCACAAGTAACATATGATGATAATAACCCCTGTTCTTCATTCGAAAGAGTCATTGTCTCTTCAAAATAAAGAACCTTTGCTACATCTACTACTTTATATCCTAACTCGAGGGCCTTGATCACTTCGAAGTGAGTCCAAGTTCCCCCAAAACTTCTTTCAGATTCTGAATGGTTACATGATTTACACTTGGTCTTTACACATAACATACATAATGGAAAATACAATTTATCAAGCTTTACAGGTAATAAAGGAATATATAAATCTTTAGGCGCAATGACCTTACATTTGATAAGACCAAAAAAATTGTTAATATCACTAATGGGAGGTGTTCTTATAACTTTGGGTACTCCTACGGGGTATACTCCATATTTATTTATATACGGATAAAGAGAGCAAACATCCATATAGTGGATTTTTTCTCCTAATTTGGGGTTGCACTTATAGTAAATCTTAATTGCATTAGTACGACCCCCGAAGAAAGCATCTCTTGGGGAGATTGGAGAAAACTTCTCCACATCCGGGAGTGGTGTGGAGACTTTTGCTAAGGCTGTTCTGAACGAACATTCCCATTCCTTGACTAAGGTGTACCCCATTTCTCTAAGGGCATTTTCCCTACGTTTGGTGGCTTGATAGGCATCTTCAAATGACTGTAAGTCATGCGGGGTCCTTTGACATCTGCGTGGGAAACATTTGGGACAACCATGGAAAGCACATCCGTAAAAGTAATAAATTATTTTCTTTTCCTCACAGAGCCCATCCACCCACAAAATTTGGTTTTTTCCTTGGACAAAGGCCTCCCCACCCTCATCTACGGCTGTGCGGATTTTCTGCTGAGGGTCCTGTTTCTTCTTGAAAGCAAGCCATACATTTGCAACTATTGACTGTTGAGCTCTACGACCAAGCATTTGATTGCCTGTCATTACATTTGCTCCGATTGAGTCTTCTACCATAAATCTGCCACGGAATACTCTCATGCATGCTGATGAGATGGTGATTGAATTTGCAAAAGGGTCCTCCCCGAAATTATCTGCAAATATCTTAAGAAAGGTTAAACACCCCTCTTTTAAAATTAATACATCTGAATAACAGTACTCTCGCAATTCTTTCTCCATAATGAATGTTTGGTCTTTTACCTTCTCATACCATGCAAGGAATTCACCTTTCTTGTTACCGGGCATTCTGTCGGGATTGTAAAATTGTATAGCGGGGTAAGGTCCGATATATGTGTCATTCGTCCCATCATTAAACAAATAAGGGAAGAAACCCTTCTTTCTTTCAGCAAGGTCAAAGGCTTGGGGAAAATTTGCAAGGGCCATTGGTAAGAAGTTTAAAGAATCTATAAAACGAAAATGAAAACGGCCTTTGTACTTTGCTTTCGAAACGATGGACATGATTTTACAACCGATCACTGTAGGTGTGAAAGGTACATTTCTATTGCACAATTCACGAAGTATAAAGGCCCCATCATACATTCTAAAATTGTGGGCTATGTATGTGCAACCGAACAAGTAATTTGAATGCAAAATGTAATTCATAAGTTGTGCAACACAGTTTGGACCTCTGAAAGTTATGCATCGAAAATGCATACATGAGGATATGCAAGTCTGCCTATCTCTAAGGACTGACTTATCATCAACACAAAATGAACAAACAAGCATTAAAATACAAAAATGGGGAACATGTTCCATAACACCGTTACTATCGGGTACGCTGATGTAAGATTCAAAGTCATAGAATCCATATAGAATTTGGGCCTCTTCGGTTTCCTGGTCCTTTGCTAGCCAGTTTGGATAATTTAATTTGACAGGTGTTATGAAACAATGATGCCCAATAGGTCTCGTGGTACCGCATGAATTGCACCATGTTATAGGTTCACAACTGTGCTTCCTGCGAGGGGACAATGTCTTGTTACACAGAGGACAACCTTTGATCCTTGAACAGACTGAAACAATTTCTATCCCCTTCGCCTGAATAGACACCTGTTGTTTGTGATTGTCATAGCACGATTGGGAAGCAAAAATACGATTACAATCAAGGCATGTTTTAGATTCCACCTCTATACAATTCCCTGCTGGGGATTTACATTTAAAGCATTTCTGCGCACAAACATGCGCATTGGCAGAATATATTTTACTTCCGCAAGCAAAACAAAAAATTCTATAACCTAAGAAAGATGGAACTTTTTTCAAAAAGTCAAAGTGTTCATTGTGCAAGTACAACGAGACGTATTTCACAACTGAGTGTGAGCAATCACCCTTATATAGAATAGGGTCATTCATATCGGAAACAAATACATAAAAACAATATTCATCATAAAATAAACTTTGTACCTTAATTAAACAGTCAAGAGACCCGTCTGTTTTACAAATATTCAATTGTTCTGCGAGTGCATCAATTAAGGGGGACAGTTGATCATTAGTGGGTTGGACAAACTTTTGATTCTTGGTGTTTAAATTCTTATCTGATTTGTATTTGTGGTAATAATCTGTAAGTTTGATTCCAACGACACAAGCTCTTAAGAGGCAATCTCCGTGCGAACCATCTATGCGAATTGAATTATGCGGTGTCATTTGGAATCTACTACAAGACCTTTTACCCTGACCAAAATGGGTTTGATAATGTTGTAATGTGATAGAAAAATCTTTGTCGAGGGCAAATTTGGCCACCGATTGCATTACTTTTGCAACTCTTTTGTAGACTCTTTCCACGGTCATCTGGTCTACCCTAACAAAATTTAAGTATATGGATGTATGTAATTTTGGGTGATCTAAAATGATAGAAACTCTGTCGGAGGGTCTAAAGTTTTGTAACAATACATCTAACAACATTCGTATTAATAAAAACACAGCATTAAACATATTGCCACTGTCAGATACAAAACGTGGTAACAAAACCTGCTTTACAAAAACATTATAAATATATGAAGACATGTTAAATTTAAAAACTCTTACTTCATTCGTTTTGTGGAGTTTCAGCAATGGCTCGTCTGCCTGTGGATTCACTGGTTGATGACTTCCAAACCCCTGGTTTCTGAGTCGGAACGAAAACCTTTTTTTCTTCTTCTCTTTGGGTGGCGCCATAGTGGTGGACGGAGAATGTGTTGCAGCTCCGCCTGTTTGTAAACCTTCAGGTATTGCTGGCATCTGATTTTCCGTGATGCGACCTGGTTGTAAAATCGTAACAGCAGGTTCTAATGAAATTGGTGGCCGCTCAATAGCTGTACTTGGAATATCTGGTGGAACCGAAGAAGTACTTGGATGGTCGGGTGAATCCAAGGGGGTGCCTGCTCCAAAGCAATTGCCTGGTGATGGTGGCGGATTTGCCGTGATGCGACCTGGTTGTAAAATTGTAACAGCAGGTTCTAATGGAATTGGTGGCCGCTTAATAGATGTACTTGGAATATCTGGTTGAACCGAAGAAGTACTTGGATGGTCGGGTGGGTCCAAGGGGGTGCCTGCTCCAAAGCAATTGCCTGGTGATGGTGGAGGATTAATAAAATCTTCAACAAACTCACCAAGTTGATTCGGTATATGAACGACTGTGACATTTTGTTCTCTCAGACTATCCTCAAAAGCTTTTTTCTCAGAGAAATAATACTTCTGACGAGTTTTCTTGGTCATTCATTTGGTAAATTTTCTATATTTGAAAGGTTTTTGGCAACTGTTAGACGGCGACGGTCCTCCAGATGTTACGCCACCCGAGATTGAGTGTTAACAGTTCACTGATGGATCTGTCTCTGCTGCAGGTAATATAACATTTTCAATATCTAGGCTAAAAGCTGTTTCTGATTCTGCTTCCGCAAATGCCTGTTCGGCTGAAAATTCTTCAAAGCCCAGGTCTTCCCACTTTAATTCTAAACTGTTCCAATCAGATAAAATGTTTTCTAATTTCGAAGAATTACCTTCAGATCTGCCCTTTCTCTTCTTTGGTGTATTCATATTTTTTTCTCGAAAAATGAACAACTAGAAAATATTGACAACTTTCATGATGAATACGAAAAATCAAAGCTCTCATAAACTACACAGCTGTTCAGTCTGCTGCAGAATGCTTCCTTCTGTAAAAAATACCCCTTTTTATACCTTTTTGGGTGCAAACAAAAGTAGTGGAAAATTTTACACACAATAAAAATATTACCCATGACCTGTGCATGGTAACAGTGCGAACATCGGTAGGCGGTAAAAAATTCCGCCAAAAAGCATATTACTTTATTCACTCACATGACTTGATTATTTCCTTTTGTTCAAACAAACGTAAAAACGGAAAAATTTACCGTCTACAAATGACCTCTACTTGACAATTGTGCGAACAACGGTTAGCGCCAATATGACTTGATTATTTCCTTTTGGTCAAACAAACGTAGTAACGGAAAAATTTACCGCCTATAATTGACCTCTACTTGACAATTGTGCGAACAACGGTTAGCGCCAATATGACTTAATTATTTCCTTTTGGTCAAACAAACGTAGTAACGGAAAAATTTACCGCCTACAAATGACCTCTACTTGACAATTGTGTTTTTTTTATAACTTGATTATTTCCTTTTGGTCAAACAAACGTAGTAACGAAAAAATTTTCCGCCTACAAATGACCTCTACTTGACAATTGTGTTTTTTTCTTTTTTTAGTGTCCTACATTGCTGCTTGACAATTGTGTGTGTGTTTTTTTTTTTAGTGTCCTACATTGCTGCAAAGTCTCATTTCGTAAGAAATAGACTTCAAATGATTTACGAAGAGGGTGACTTTGAAGAAGACGAGTTTTGGCATTTGGTCACTGATTTAGACCAGATATTCTTGGAGGCAAAAGAACTTGAAAGAAAAATCAACTTTGAAAAATAATAATTATGAACTCCTTTGTTTTATTTACATTTGTATTTGTAATATTCTCTTGTAAGTTGTTGGTATAAACAAAATATAAAGTTAAAACCATTTGTAGTTTCAATTTTCACATCAACAGGAAACACAGGAAAGGTTCAATGTTTTCAAATTTTCGATAACTTCATTCGATAAACTTAATCGATTAAGTCACGTGACCTTGACATTTTTTATGGAGCAATTGTACCTTGTACATAGCAATTCTGCGCATGCGCAACAATGTACGTTTTCTATTGGCTCTCCATGTTACCGTTGTTCGCACAGACCCTTTTCTATTGGCTCTCCATGTTACCGTTGTTCGCACCGACCCTAGCCCTGGCTTAGCCCCTATATAAAGCATTTTTCCGGACGACCAGCAGGAGTAGCTCCTTGGACGTGAGGGGGTATACAAGGCGGCAGGCTTAAACCCAACCAAAGCCCAGAATGCTCCGGGATGCGAACACCGGGTGTCATCGATGCGAACATCGGCCTGGTGTTCGCATCCAGTACTACTCATGTTCATGATTTGAAAGTTGGATAAATTGTCGTCGTTTCACGTTAGGTATAATACTTTCAGGAATGTTTAGTTGGGCAGCTTCTTCAGCAAGTCGTTCCCAAAACTGAGGGTTACAGGTTTTCCACTCGCGTTAAATATCCGAAAGAAGGTCAATGACATTTGACCCAGCTATAGGGACACCACGATTTGTAAGCTCTCCTCTCTCAGTCCAATCAATTCTTCCATCACTGTGTTTTATTTGATGTAGGAGAAATTTATCCTTGTTCCTATATATCACTGGCAAATGTTTCAATATTTCGGTAGATAAGAGAGTTTCTTTGTCTGGACCAGGTATATCCATTTTAGTTGAAAAACTTACCGGTTTTCCCCTTCCGGTATGAAATTCAGGTAACGTTGTAAAATCTGTTGATATGCAGACAATCTTTCTTTATCGGCCATTCCTTTTTTATCTAAATTATCTCGCATGTCTACATATAATTGTGAAACAACATTTTGTGTATGGAATGATTCATGGATCTCCTCTAAAACTTCAGGGGGTATGAGCACCATCTTGTGCCAATGTTTCAAAGTCATTTTGCTCTCGCGGATGTTAAAAGACATGAAACAATTGGTAGAGCAACTGCTAATAAAGGGCCTATGAATCCTCCTGACTGAATTATAAGTGTTTTCTTATGTTGTCACTTAAATATTTTATTCGCTAGCTTACGTAGGTTTGTTTTCTACTTTTTTAAACTTCCCTTTGACGTCTTGACATTTTGACATTCCCCTGTTTGCGCAACAACTTTCCTCTCTTTTTGGTATATCGACAGACACCTAATTCCTTTGAATTGAGAATGAGTTCAGTCCACTTATCAGCCATGATGAATACTGAATGATTTATTTGATTCACTGCAACTTTTATTGAGGTACATAAGCATTTGATGTTTCTCCTGGAAACAAAATTAGTGCGAATCCGAACGTTTTCTGGGGTAGTTGGTTTTAATTCAAACATATCAAATAATCATAAGGGGGTGGGTGGATGAGAAGGGGGATAGTTGCATCTTAATAAGCCTCTTGTACAAATTTTACTTGAAAATACTTGTTTTGCAAGATGTGTGGTTTAAGATCGATCTCTTGGATATTTCAACAATACAATATAGTGTGCATTTCAACTAATAGTTCGTGATTCCTTTTCTTGGTGGAATATATTCGCTTCAATGTAAATAACACTTTAATTACGAAGATGGCTTCCTCTAGTAAAAAGAGCACTAATTTGTTTATTCTCTGAAGCTTCACTCATGATATCATCAATGAAGATTAAGTTTATCACTTTAGCTTTAATTTTATCGCCTGTCCTTTAATAACCATAACATGGGAGATTTTGGACAGTATTTCTTGTACAAAGGTTGATATTATGCATAAATCAAATGATGCATTATGGAGGGGGATTTATTAGTTCAAGTCTATGAAACATTAAGTTCTTCACAAACTTGGTTTTGCCTACACCAGATGAACCTCCAAAAATGGCTCCAAAAGGGTGCTGCTAACGTATATCCATGTAAAAATACAATAATTAATTAAAAATGAAATGTACAATCATGTACAATCAATGACGAGAATGATGCCACTTTACCAAGGATATACTACAACTGAATCATTTTGAAATAATTATCTATTTATATACTCCTTATACCCTCTGTTTAACACAACAAAAGTGAAGTTTCACAATCACTTTACTCTTCTGAAAAGGAACACATTTTTCCGTTTTTTGACGAATATCTATCCCAATATTTTCAAAAAATTTCAAGTGTACAGGAAAATAATGTAATTGTGTATATTGATTGGAAACGGTCAAACCAAAGCGTTTAGTATTCACATCTAAGTTTGCAGGAGAGGGACGAAAACCTCTCCCACATACTGTGGTTATATTATAATTGTACATAAAATTGAGTGCCTGAAACCCTCTATGGACATCAGGGGCTGCAATACTCTCTGTTGATTCATAGAACTTGGTTGGTACGCCTAATAATACGGTCAGCTGGGGGTTTAAGAGAAGAAGTATAGGTTCAATTTACCTAGTTTTGCTACGATCTGAAATATTGTTATCAACAAATTTGACTTTGTCCACAAGGTCATCAAGAAGTGATGTTGGTATCATTTCAGTTATTTTTTTTGCAAAAGCATACGGGAACGTTAAAAGAAAGAAATTCATGGTCCTCTAAAATATGATACAAAATTGTATTAAATTCCTCAGTCACATTATACCACGTGTATGGGTAATGAACTTTTGCGAGCGCAATTTCCCTAGATCTATCCAAATTAATCGCCTTTATACAGTTTTGTTTTGTAGTGGGTGAGGGTGTTGTTCGGAAAATAGTTCATAGAAGTATCACTTGGTCTGTTGGTAATGTCACATAAACCTTGGCCATACTGTCCAAATTTATAGATATCAATGAATGATAACCCCCCACGCCTGAGCCCTGTATTTATAACCAAAAGGTTTAGTGGTCATATCGGCAAACAGTGCTCTCTTATCATAAATAATGCGGTAACATTTTTTTTTCAATTCTTACTTTCGACAGTCTTTGTTGTTGTGTTGTGAACAATCTTATTCTTTTCAATGAACCTGATGATTTGGGGGTTGGTTTCACATTTATCATTTGTGATTTGTTCCACTGAAAATTGTAACAAGTCTTTTACTGTTTCGAAAGATATCTTTTTTAGAGCATCATGATTAATATGATACCTCTGATCTTGAGAACAGTCTCCCCATTACTCATTTGATAAGCATAGTTTTGTGTACCCTGATACAAATGTCTCAATGAACGTATAATGGAGGGGGTGAGGGTGGGAGGGGGAGTCTATTTGTCAATTCCTCTAAGAATTTCCCCGTAGGGACTCCCAATCTCTTGCATGGGACGTGGAAATTAGACTGTCAGTATCAAAATATACTTCTCTCTCCTGTAATGTTTCTATAACCGAATACAATTTCAATCGAGTATGGGCAGTCGTTATGGCGGCTATACTAGCATGTGACCTTTTTGGAGCCGGAGTAAACTCCTCTTTCCATTGGTATTTATATTCAACCATATAAATAGATGTCATCTGCTCCAATAATTAAGTAGCTGGTATACTTTATAAGGTTTTTTAATAGGTTTGGATTGTGCGAGATTCTCTCGCTGACCGAATTTTCCCTCAAATGCATTGAATATAAGTTTGACGAGAGCCCTCATTTCGGGAGTTATTTTAATTTTGCCTCTGTCTAAAAAAATTCTTTCTTTTTTAAAGTACATATTGATATAAAGCTCGTTCGATTCATCATCTGAACACTCAAATGGCCATCCACTACTTTCTTGTTTTATCTTTAAAAAGTTATCAATGTAGACTGAGAATAAACCCAACTTTTTGATCGGAGGATTGTAACACGCAGTTTGCGGGTAGTGAAGAATCTCAATTACTTTTACCATGGATTGTCCCATTTCTAGTGCCTTTATTAGCTCCCATGTAAGCCAGGTACCTTTCAAACATCTTTGATCATTAGCATGTGTACAAGGTGTTATACAGCCAATTTAAGCACAACTCCGACAAAGAGGGAAAACTAACATTCTTCTTACTTTCACTGGCAAAACAGGTAAAAATTAGTCCTCGGGTGGCAGTATTCTGCATTTTACTAATCCAAAATAGTCCGAAATTGGTTTGAAAGAGCCACATAACACTGAACAACCCTGGACTACGGGGTATCGACAATATTTATTTGTCCACGGGTACAGACTGGTGAATTCAAGATAATGAATTTCTTCCCCAGGTTTTGTCTGATAATAGAGTTTAATGGCATTAGTACGACCGCCAAAGAAAGCATCACGAGGATTTAGTGGGGCATTCACATTGCAAATAGGTGTAGTTTTTAGATTTAGCAGAATAGCCACATCCGTATTATATTCATGTTCCCAAATTTGAACCCATTTGTAACCACTGGAGTGAATCATTATTTTTCTAGTTTACAATTCTTTATATAATTCTCCATGCACTGAGAATCATAGAAGGGGTGGAGACTTTCAGGTAGGGTAACAGAAGAGATAGCCATGATAGAAGCAGCCTAAAAAATCATAAATGGTCTTACTCTTAGAATTGTAGCCATCAATGTAACGCCCCATAACTTGAGCTTCACCACCATTTCGTGCATGTGTGATGTGAATGTTTTCTTGTTGCTCGCAAAATAGCAGCCATTTGAAAATTTTGTTGAATTTAGTTCTTGTTTCTTTTGATGTTTTAGCACTAATTGGAATGGTTTCGTTTTCAAGAAAATGTGTGCGAAATACAAAATTACATGCTTGAGCTATTGTCAAACAGCATTTAAATGGGTCAATACCATCGGTAGCCGATTGTGGATGAATTGTGATCGATTTAAAAATTGATCGAAATTTGTGAGAAGATTGACGTAGAATGTCTACATCGCATTGACAGTAGGCTTTAATCTCTTTTTGAATAAAAAAAACATAATATCTGGATAGTAAGTCCTCATACCATAAGTCAAACTTCTTTTTTACTTCAGACAAGATGTCTTCATGCCCTCAGTAATGTTTAGCCGGAAAGGGTACTACATAAGATTGATGTTCTTTTAGATTGAAATAGTGTGGAAAATCCCTTTATTGTTGAGATATGGCAGAATATACACATCCGTATCATATTCATGTTCCCAAATTTGAACCCATTTGTAACCACCTGACTGAATCATTATTTTTCTAGCTTGCAATTCTTTATGAAGTTCCGTCATACATTTACAATCATAGAAGGGTTGGAGAGTTTCATAACAACATAACCTCCTCAATACCAAATGTTTTAGGGAGTCTACTCAGAGCAATCGGCAGAAAATTCAAGGAGTAAATCATTTGAATGTTAAAATCTTTGATACGGATTAAATACAGGTGTGCCCCAACCGATACAATGTTAGGTTTAAGTTTGACATCTCTCAGATATTGCATGAGAAAGTATCCGTCGTAACCTCTCATATTGTTAGCTATGACGATAGACTGATCATTTTCTTCCCTGTATAACCGCTCCCCAAATTTGGCAAGTGTATTTCGTGTTTAAATATCATTTCGCAAACATCGGAGGGTTCTGATTTTCCACAGCGGTTACACATACTTTTGCTGCCATTTAAACAGTTTTCACAGATCCATTAGGCAGCACAGAATTTTAGGATGTGAATGCTTGTCTCTTGGGTTCATTTAAAATCAAAGAAAATGTACTTTAAACGTCTTAAATGCTCCTGTTTTCTCTTCTTTGTAGGATTTCCTTAAGTCCTCAGGGTGTTTTGGTAATACAGTTGCAGTTTTCATATAGCACACATGATGAGAACCATCAACATACAGACGACAGACACTACAATATATATCATTACAATCGTGTTCTTCAAGGGATTTTCCATAATTTGCTTTAATGAAACATCGCTCACACTTTGGGCATTTATATCGTTCGTCACAAATACCATTAGATTTATGTTTTGGAAAACATTTTTCCATTGTAAATACACGAAAGTATGAATCACATGTTTTGATCAAATTTTATTTTACAACAAAAACATCACAATCATTGCTAGAACATATTAAACATTTCTTGTTACAGGTGTGTGAATATTTATGGGTGTAAGATTTCATGCAAGTTTACAATAATAGTTGACACCATAAAATGCTTTCGAAGATGTTACAACATCATAGTGATTATCATTGACATATAGGACAATTGTTTTACGGTTTGTAAGAGGACCTTGAAATACAGCACGTGTAAAATGATCTTCACTTATACTGATCAATCTCTACTTTGGTTGGAGAAATCTTTAAAATGTTTCATAGCAGGTAGAATCAATGGATCCAGGGGCTATGCCTACATCGTTATGTAACTTTAAGGCTAGATAAACCAATAGTTTACGCCCTTTCCTTGTAGCTGGCCAGTCTGAGTGATTATCACAGTAGGGGTGACTGAGAGCAGTGATAATAGCACGTACAATGCATAAGTTATAACCCTTATCCTTAATCCTTACTATGCTTGCTTTTATAGCTGAAAATTGATCTCCTGTAATTCCCAGCATTTTTTGCCTCTTACCCCCTTTGACATTTTTGACACATGTTAAATGTATTGTAACACCATTGTGAAGACGAAAAGTGTGTTAGATTGCACAACCTTTTCAATAGCTTTCATGAGTAATTCGAAGATCAGATTACATTTCTTCGTAAAGGGAATATAAATTGGTGTGTCTAATTCTGGGAACATTAGCAAAATCTGACAAAATCATCATCTTCATACTCAGCGAATAAATTGTTTATCAATTAATAAAAGGTATTATACAAAGTGTTAATTATATCTACATAATTATTCATATTTGAAATGTTGGGACTTGTACCTCATAAAGGGTCTTTTCTGCATTGAAGCAATTTGACTGTTGCTCATTAATTTTACGTATATTACAAGTATTTTGACTAACAGGATCATCATTAGAATTTTGTACACTATCAGTAAGAATATCCCTTTCAAAAGTGATATCATTCTTAGAGTTGAATCTTTGATTAATTATTGAATTTTCACTTACCATTGGCCTCCACACGCGTTGTACAATATCGATCACTATAGCTGTATGCTCTTCATCAGTAGTTTCGAATGTCGAAGTGGCTATGATGAAGTGTAGAAGATTGATGGCACTATCAATTTCAATGTCTGTTGTACATGCGTCTAGCTTTGTCCGTAACCAAATTTTCCACTCTTTTTTTGCTTTTATACCAGCTCCGGTTCCATGATCTATGTAAAGCCTCTCTCCACAGTAACAATGATGATCATGATGTAACCATTCAATTAGAAATAAATTGTAATAAAAGTAACAATAAATCTATAAATTCCACAAAATAATTAAGAATTTAAAATGTAACTTAGAAAACGATGCAATGAATTTTGCATGTATCACTGAATACGATGATGTAAAAGAAATAATTAAAAAAAGGCAAAACAAGACTTAATCATTTTGTTACTGTAAAATGAACAAGTTCGATATTACAATAAGCTCATCATACTAACAAGAATCCCGCCATTAAATTTAATTATTTCTATCAAAGCGGGAAATATAATTTTTTATTTTATTTGGGGGTCCAAATCATATTGATTGGGATAATCCTTCCAGAATTCGAGGATTCGAGTGATTTACTTTACCCGAATCCTCAATTTTACGGGGGAGACCCGGCTCCTGTGTATGTGTGTGTGTGTGTGCGATGCACACCATACGGAAATAACCTCCCACGACATCTTCAAAATGCCGTAGCAGTCATTTGTATGGAACCCTATCTGGAAGTTTTGCGAGATCACCCACTAGTTTGGCACAATTGAGCATGATGCCTAACAATTTTAAGTACAAATGAATGGAATGAATGAATGCAGAATAGGGAGACTTTAAGTTTTATACATACATTCATGCTCTGTAACTGGTCATTATTGTTGAATAGAAAAACAAATTGTTGATCCATTAGAAGCTTCTGATGTAAAGTGATGTAATACCTTTTAGAATGTCCAGTCTCTATCTTTTGAGCTGCATTTGTATGATCACCTCACTTATTCCAGAGGATAAAAACAAAACAAAAGTATACCCAATTATCTGTGATAAAGAAGGCAAAAACTTTTGTGCAAAGTGTAATCCAATTGTTTAATATTATTGATATAAGGATTATAGACTAACTGTTATTTACCATGAAGTTAAACAACCTACATATACAAAAACACATCTTACATCAAATGGAGTAATCAAAATAAATCTCAAATTATCAGCTTGACTAGTTTTGATAATCTTTTTTAAGAGTGTTAAGAAGTTGAAATTATCTATCTGAGGTAATCCTCTTAAGAAATTCAAGTTCTTAAAAATTCAAATTTTGTAAGTAATCCTTTAAAAATTTCCAAACTTGATGCAGCCAGGGTTGTCCTTGATGTTTGATGACCTTGATGTCTCATAATACAAGGTCGCCTTTACTGTTTACCAATACACCAGTATCGCTGTTAGATTTAAATATATTTTGTTGGATTAGTTAGGTATACAGGCTCTCACAGTTGAGGTATTTCTTCATCAAGCTTTTTACTTTTCCACATTCTTCAAGAGAAAATGCAATTCCCTTTTTGGTAGGGATGGGGTTAATGGCCATGTAATCATGTTCTAGAGTGTACATGGATTGTATTAAACAAATTTTATGCTGTAGACAATACGGTTGTCAATAAAAGTTTAGTAAAACCTACAAATTCCACCATTTACATCGAAGTTCATGCCTCATATAAAAACCAACATGTTGACCACCATGATGTGGGAACAGGTAGTTTGTAGGGAAATCTGATAAACGTAGGAAAACGTGGTAAACTATAATATACCTATAACATAAAATATTGGAAATTGGTGTCAAAAACGAAAGTGTTGTTAATGTGTGCTAATGGTTGTCATATAATTGTAAAATATGGCTTAAAAGGGTAGGAAAGCAAGGGTGATTTTCATTATTATTATTATTATTATTATTATTATTATTATTATTATTATTATTATTATTATTATTATTATTATTATTATTATTATTATTATTATTATTATTATTATTATTATTATTATTATTATTATTATTATTATTATTATTATTATTATTATTATTATTATTATTATTATTAATATTATTATTATTATTATTATTATTATTATTATTATTATTATTATTATTATTATTATTATTATTATTATTATTATTATTATTATTATTATTATTATTATTATATGAAAGTTTTGGTGGAGAAAAGTGGAAATTGGAACGAAATCTGCCGCGGTTTTGTGTAAAGGCATTGAAGATCGACTAAACTATTTTGAGAGAGAATTTATACTGTAAGGATACAAAACAGAACTCCATGAACAAAAACATATGTTTTGATTTTACCTTATAGTAATTTTGTTAGCTTGCAATTAGAACAACCGCATTTGTGGGATACATCTATTACTAAATAGTAGACATTCCAATTATTGCCATGATCGTGCACAAGTATGTAATATTTTCAAACAATGGTAAATCCGCAGCAGTGCAAAGTATCCTCGTATTGCTTGGTCCAGCAAACAAAATTATTATGTACATCTATGCAAATTTCAAAGTCTAACCTGTGAAAGAAAATCCATTCGAAGTATTGAATTTCATCGACAAATATTGACGAATATTAAATCAATGTGAATTTGTTTTAGATGGTGTGTACAACAGCATAGCGTTTTAAAATAATTGTATGTTCCAATGTGAGTGAATTTATTTTAGATGGTGTGTACAACAATTACATACCGTTTTAAAATAATTGAATGTTCCACGCTGTATTATAATTCAATTCATGGCCTTTTCTCTATATCTCAATTTAGCAAAAATTTAAAAGTTCAAAATAATATACTTTTTGTTGGTAATTTGCTTACAATTAGAGTTAACAACGCGAATATGTTTTCAACAAATTCAATAATTCTATACCCAATTTATCGAAAGTATTGAAAGTAAATGCTGATCCTTAACAACAACTAACAGTTTTCTACCAGGGATCGAGACAATGATAGATATTCAGGTATACACTGTGCAACGTATTACCCAGGTGCGTGGTGGTTTAATTCCTGCGGCTATGCTTACCTCAACGGCAGATACACAACAAACACGACACGACTAAAGCATATTGGGAAGAATATATACATTGAAGGATATAACATTTCTATGACAATTCCATTGGCATCACCAAATTTCATTTTTACTGATTGAAAACACTATTTTGCAGCGCACTGATTATTCTTAGTAGTTAATACCAGCTACTACACTAGATTCATATCAAATCCAATGACCCCATATCCAAACTATCGAAAACAGTGTAAGAAAATGGTCAAAGACTTAAAATGATACAAAAAAATTGTATCGAAAGGTGACAGCATGATTGCCCGGAACAACAACCAACAGTTTTCTACCAGAGATCAAGACAACGATCATTCAAGTCGACACTGTGCAACGTATTACCCGGGCGCGTGGTGGTTTAATGGCTGCTTTGATGCCTATCTAAACGGGAGATAAACGATGAACTACGAATAAATCAATTTTGGAAAAGAATGTATACTTTACGGATAAAACAGTTTATCAATGCATTCAAAACTCCATAGTATGAAGAAAAAAAATCAAAATCGTAAAAGGATTTATATATATATATATTTTTTCTATTCAACAAAAATAGTCAAATACTTTTTGGGTCCTTCAACTTTATAATGTTTACAAGTTACTTCGATGTATATTGTATAAGCTGTGTAAGCGACAGACGAAAATTATGGTTAAACGTTTATCTCTAAAGCAAAAATTACACAGAAAAAGGCAACATATATGAATTTGGATTGCCATCGTTTTTACAATATAATATTTCTTTTAAGACAGTCATATTTGTGCGTGCTTAATCTGTTAGACTCGTATTATGGATCCATATATTGCTTTTCCTCTCAAACACCTAGCCAATTCAGCCAAAAATTTCATATTCATTGCTGACAATTGCATTGGCAGAGAAGAACGAGAATACATTTTCGCAGATTGAAAACACGATATTTTACAGCTACCTGTTTAATCTAAGCAGTTAATTCTAGTTCCTTGAGTTATATCAATATAAAATGATTCAATATCTAGAATATCAAAATGTTTAAATACTGAGCTTCAAAGAAATTTTGCATTAATCTTAACTATAACTTACTGGCCTTAGGAATGTTTATTTATTAAATATGTACGATGTATTTTACGTGTCCCTACTAATTGAGTCTAGAAGGCGGTGACAGCATGATTAATGGTGGCAACATCAACCAACAGTTTTCTACCAGGGATCGAGACAATGATAGATCATCAAGTTGGCACTGTGCAACAAGGTACCCAGATGCGTGGTAGTTTAATGCTTGTGGCTATGCTTATCTCAACGGAAGATACATAACAAAGAACAACGAAACCATATTGGGAAAGAATGTATAATTTTACCTATACAAATATATCAAGACGTTCAATCTAGCATAGAAGAACTTGAGCAAAATCATCATTTTGAGAAATATTTATTACTAAAGCATGTAAAAATGCCATGTTTATGGTTATAAACAATATGTAACATTATCCAAAAATATTATTAATTCTGATAATAGAGAATACACAAGCATCACACCAAGCTCTAAGATTGTTTGTTTTGCATAGATAAATATACTATCCAACTTTCTACCAATTCATAGTCTAAGCTGTGCTAAATTTATACTTTAGGGGACAAATTCAAATTCCCAATTCTTTTGAAAATCGTACAAAAATTACTTCAATACCCACCATAGGAAGTAAATACTTGGTACAAAATATGAAATAGGATTGTTTTATTTTGAATAGTATAATGCAAACTATGTTAACTGCACTAAAAGGATTCAGTCTGCTGGTCATTATAATTCATTAGTCGAGTTTAAGTTTTGGGAATTCGTCTTTTCAAGCCGAGATATTGTGGATAGCGAAGTTCAGAACGATGGAGAGAATTATGTTCCACGGAAATGCATGTGACATTATCATGATTTCTTGCACATAGTTTAAGGACGTGGCTTTGGCGGTTGCTTTTATAATTCGCCTGTTTATTAATCGTGCAAACACTTTTGAAACATACTATATAATTATTTCCACATAAAACGATGACTTTGAATTGAATCAGCAGGGGAAGGAAGGAGAGTAGAGGGGGAGGACAAAGCCTTTTGATTCATTTTAATTTACTTTCTGGTTCAGGAGATTTTATCCATTCATCCACGTAATCACAACGTGAATTGTAGTTACAGACGTAAACACGTTAGAACCGGTGTGCTGCACTCTAAGAGTTGGAAAATCTATGATGCTTCCAACCAAAGGCATCTCATTATCAAGGTTCTTGAAATGACCAAGGATATTTATCTCACAGAGCTCTTCCCCAAGTAGCAGAGGGAATAGCAGGGAGGACATGGATACTTCCCCACATCTTTCCGTATTACAATAGGCGACATAATATTATACTTTCTTCCATTAAGATGATTTTGCAGTTGGGTTTTACATCTATTTCGTTATATCACTCCCTATGTGATGTGTATGTGATGTGTAGTTCGGTTGATTTTTAGCAGTCAGGTGTCACATATAGTTCTAAAGAAGCATCGGTTGGTAGTTTTGTGTTTGTTTGTTCAAAGTGTATACGGCTGAAGTCATTGCAGTTGAGACGTTGTGGTTGTAGTTGTATCGTTGAAAAGGTTGATGCTATTGTGTATGTGGTAGTGGTATAGATGTGAGTAGTCATATTGGTATCTTGCCTATTGATTTTGTTAGGAATAATGTGACTAAAATTTAGTCTCTGGACTGTTTCACAACTCCTACACTAATTCAGTCAATACTGTGACTAATGGCATCGGTGATTAAACCACCAAGGCATCTGGTAGCACATCGATACGTAATGTGTCTATCATTTTCCCAATCCTTTTAGAAAAAGTGGTGAACATACCTCGCTAGATAATGAATACCGACGATGTTCATGTGACCACCGTTTGCTTATTGTTAACGCATTATTAAATTCCCTTTTGTGGTGAGATTTCCTATGGAAATAATATCAAAAAAGACCGTGCAAGGTAAGTTATTTAAAACTCAGGTGATTAGTCATGTGATAAAGTATTTTGTAGTTGCAGTAGGAATGCACCGGATCAAAATTTGGCCGGACCTTGGAAGAAATGCGGCCAGACTGGATTTTTTCATTACAACAAATATATCATTAACAAAATGAATATGCATGAGAGAGAATATCTTAGGTGAAGTATACAATTTGTTAGAAGGTGTAAATACGCTGTGAGAGAGTAAATAATCTCGTTAAACGTTATTTAATAAAATAATAACCGCAACTTAACTGTTTTTAATGATTGCTTGATACATGTAAATGTGTTTGTTGCAAAAATAGTGCACACTTCCTTTGAAGTTTGTGCTAAAGCTGAAAGCCACATTAAAAAAAAAAAAAAGGCCAAATTTGTAGAATAATCCTGCCAGATTTTTGGGCAGATGCATGCGGCCGAAAATGAAACCGAATTTTCCTTTCACTATCCGGCCAAACCTGATGTGCGGTGCATCCTTAAGCTGTAGTGAAAAAATTGGATCTGATATTTTCTGCAACCTGGATACTTGGGCAGGAAGGAGCAGGATAATATTCATTTCAAGACTGAAAATGTGCATACACCATCAAGGAGTTAAATGGAATCGTGACGTGTAGAAAGTTGATTTTCTTCCTTAATTTCTATTTAAAGGAGCACTTGGCAAAAACGTGATGGCATATTATTGTGGGGTCTCTATAATATTCAAATTTGTTTTTCTTGCATATGATGGTGCTGGTATCCTTTGAAGTGAATGTTCAAACCAATGAAAATAATTTATATTGAATAAATAATTCAATTTCCAACATACTATAATTTTAAAATTTAGACCTCTGGTATTTCAACTCTCAAGAATGAGCAAAAAAGACGCCAGCACTTTTCGATTGAGAACCACTTTCAAAGGGCCATAGGGGCCGGAGGGGCCATATTCTGGGCCCCCACAATAACGTACAAAATGGTATAATAAGTTAGTATTTTGTAAGCTAAGCAATGTCATACAAAGAGAAGGCTACATCTTGGCCCCTAAGGTCTCCTACGGCCCTGATTATGTCTATGAACCTTAAAGCAATTACCTTTCCACATTTTGAAGAAACAGTAACACCTCAGTTTTGCCTTTGTTTGAATAGTGGTCAGAACGTGGAGCATGGAGCACCCTCAACGGGGGCCAAGGTTTGTGTATCCCATTCAAGCAGCCAGCGGAAGTTGGGGATTCCACTCCGTGTATCCATCCGGACTGCAAGAATATGGTCAAGTACTACACCATGTTTGGAAGGAGCTATTGATACTTGGTAGTGCATTGCTTAAACATGGTATACTGTGGGTGTGATATCTTTCCTATAATAAGTAACAATGGGGTGAAGTTATCTTTTTATAAATATGTTTCAGTAAAGACAAATTGGGGCCTGTTTTGGAATTCAGAAAGGTTTATTTTTCTTGAAGATCTGTCATGATTTAACCATTGCTGTCATGGTGCTGTTAAGCCCTTATCAATCAATCATGATTTTGACCATTGCTGTCGTGGTGCTGTTAAGCCCTTATCAATCCATCATGATTTGACCACTGCTGTCGTGGTGCAATTACACCTCACCGTTAATACAAAACTTGTTCCCAAGCTGGAAAAAAATAGTCATGTAAGACAGCCAATCAATGCGAGTAAGGCTCTGTATTCATTTTGTATCAATCGGTTTTAGAATCATTGCAATATACTAACTTTGGCATTGAAGCAATGCAAATCCTTTATGGAAATAATACTTAATACTGCCTTAATATTGTACATTTTCGCAGATTGAAAAAAATATCTTGTAATCAATAGAAATTATCGCACACCCCCTCCCTCCTAGTCACAAAATGAAGAGTGTTGGAACATTTCAGTTCATACATCTTCTTTTAAAGAAATAAAGACGATGGTTTATAATACAGACGGCTTCTGCACATACATTCACTATAAATATTTGACCCAAAGTCATCCATTGTCATTTACTGACTCTCTTTACTAAAAATTGAGGAACACTACCATAAATTTGTGTATGCCTCAAATCAATCAATCCACGCTTAGCTGAAAAGCATTTGTGCTGAAATGGTTTGACCAAATTACGTGAACAGTGATTCTGCTGTTTAAGCTTCATTTCACTCCTTTTTAAAGAAAGATACCATATATTGTCATCAGAATAATGTTTATTTGGGTTTCTGTACACCATACTTTAAAAGTAAAATAAGAGATCTTAAGGAAAGGCTTTAAAAGAGTGTATTTATGTTAGATCTTCAAATTGTGTGGATTATGACATTAAACATTTTCATGTATTAAACATTTCGTCTCCAAAATAAAGTTTAAAATATTTTGCCTAATGAAACCTATTTGACAGATGTCAAACCTTTGTATGTTAAAACCACTGAAGGGAAATTTTACTTGAAAATTGGTTCCTTTTTTCCTGTCACCCATGAAACGTATCATTTGTAATTTAGTTTAAAACTTATTTGCTTATTTAAAGTTTTCTTAAACTCAAAATTGATTCTCTTAGATTGATTCTTGTCATTTGAAGTAATTGTATCTAATGATAGCAAATACAGATTACATAAATGAAATATACTTTTTCTCCTAAGTCTAAAGTTTTAAATTATTTGTGTACTCAAAGTTAAGGTGCACAATCTTACACGTGGAATTTCATCAGGATGAATGGTTTCTTTTCGTTAGGTTAATAATGTGTTTATGATTCATACTATCTTTTTGAGTAATGTTTCGTATATATTTTCTGCTTATTATAAGCTTTTCTCAAAATTTATGTTTATTCCTTTCATGTTGCCTTCATTTTTGACATAGTTTGAATTTGAAAGGTTTCTATTATTATTTGAGACCTCTGTGGTGGGAACAATACAGAATAAGAAATTAAGTTCTAAGTCTTTGTTTGTGTGTGTTTGAGAATGTACTCAAGTTTTCGGTTGTATCATGTGACTTAGGTTGCTTTAAAAGTTTAATATATTTGTTTTATTTGATGCAATGATTTGTAATAATACTGCTCAATTTGTTGGAAATTACCTGATTAATGGTAAAAGCACCATTGTGTGATAAACCACATCAATTTATTAGGAACAATATGCATTTAGTCATAGAGATATATACAAGTTTGAATTCGTAATTCAGTTTTTTTAATTGAAAATTTGTTTGCAACTTGCGAAATTGTTTCTGATAAAATCAGAACAATACAGATTATGATAGAGCAGAATGTTTATTTCACATTGGTGATAACACCATACACAGTATGTGAATATGATTTCAAAATAAAGCATAACCATGTAAATGCTTCAAGTTACTGTTATCCACTGCACACACACTTTAATTTTATCTCCCACTTTTGTGTGTTGATAAACACTTTAATGGGTAGATACTGCTATCAGTGTAATATAAACATTTTCACCTTAGTGTTACATCTTTGCAATAAATAGATATTGCACAGTAATATATACAAATATAATATAGGTGATTTTTTCAGTAGTGTTCAGGCTTACAGTATGTAAGCATGAGATTGCACTCTGTACACTCAAGTGAATACATTTAGACTCAAAAATTTACTTCGTAAGTAGCAGAATATTTTTCTTAAGCTGCTCCGTCAATTATTATTTAATTCTTATAACCATTATCGGTTTCTTGATGGGTGTCATACACGAGGCATCTTCTTCAAAACCAGTAGTCGTACACCATTTCTCAGTTATAGGGACCTGAGCCCATTCCCTTCCCTACACTTGGGTGGTATCCCATTTCAATGCATATGTGAAAATGCATCCTGTAAGGGTTTGTTTTGCAATATAGTAGTAGCTACGCATCCCTTTCATATTATGGCTTGTCCGCTCCGCCAAGGAGTCGGGGGCGTAGGAAGGGTTACTCCACAGGGGCAAAACACAAAGCAAAATTCCAGTGACAAGTGGAGAAATTGCACTCATAAATTAAGTTTCCATCACAAGTTGCTGCTAATCTAAGTCCCCTTCAATTTCCGGGAGATTTCCTTTATTTCGGTATAGTAAATTTATATAGGTTTTTGGAAATATTAGGCCAGTTGCCTCCGCTTCAAATGCCTCTGCAAATGGTAGCATGGTGTCCAACAACTGTGACTAAAATCTGCCATCCCATCTCTAAGCACTTTTGCATCTTGTCATTTCTCTCTTCATCGTACGTCTCTTCTATCTGCATACCAACTGCAACGACCAGATATCACTGTGTGTAAAGTCATACTTCAATTACAGTCCCATACGAGTGTACCGGTGGCGGCTCATTCTTCATTAATGGATCTGTGTCGTATTCGAACTCGTTCGCCTCTTGCCTTTGTGAGAAGAGATGAGATTTTTATATGTGCTGGTTCTCCTGAGCTTGGCGTGGGGGTTCCTTATGTTACCCTTTGTTGTCCGGAAGAAAATGAGAGTTGGTATGAAAAGAATGATTGATTTGATGATTAGGAGAAAGAGATGCCATCTGGTGAGAAAAGAAAAACAATGTTAATGATTCGATTTGATACTAAATTTATAGTAATGCTGGTGTCAAAAATCGACACATTCACAGCTTACTGTAATCATTGAATAGCAAGGGAATTGGATTCGGATAATCTTTTTATCATGATGCTATTGCAAAAGTGTTTGGCAAGCTTTGTAATATTCTTGGATTTTTGCAATCCATAGAATCAGTTTTGACCAAAATGGCGAGGACAGAGGATAACACATTACTGAGCACGAGGGCCGATTGAACGCAGATGAATGTCGGGATTAGTCTGTACTCTTTCATGTACACTCGTGTGGCGTAGACAGATATAAGAAGCGACTGAATTGCAAGCAGTGATGAATTACAAAACAAGATGCTACCTAGAGTTAGAATAATTGTTTTGCTGTTTTCCCGAAGGAAAATAGTAGGACATGAAGACAGATGATTATAATGTCTTTGTACTCAAATAAATAGAGTAAGTACGGTTGTAGATTTAAGGACAGTATTTTCGTAGTTATTCTGGCAATTGGCGTAGCTAAAGCCTTACGAGCCGGGGCAAGTAAGACTATTGTATATAAGTATAATGGTATATTTTGTACTGGCCACCTTATAGGGCCTGGGCTATGGGAGGCTGCCCCCCCCACCCCTTACTTACGCCACTGCTTCTCGCCCCACCAAATACTTATGATAAAATCAACTGCAATAAAACACGGGTGTATCCAGCAGTTTAGATTGTGGAAGGGTGTTCGCCGAGGAGGGAAAAAAATGTTTGGTAAAAAATTCCTGGTTAAAATAATTCCAACACGTTCCTAGTTATTTTTATGCTATTTCGATAGTTTTAATCTTTAGCATAACTATCCTGGTGAAAAAAAAGACGTTTTTCCATTGCCGTTACTATTTTATGTTTTTAGTCCATTGCTATTATCATGGTTGGTAATTATTTTTTTTCGAATTCCATGAGTAAACAGGGCGCATACTGTATGTAGCTCAGCGTAATTCCTAGCCTATAAGACTAGGGTTACTCACAATGTTACACTACAGATGAACACTATATCGCCAAGGCCTAGGCCTAATTACATCCAATTGGGCATTTTTTGTTTTTTGTTGTTGTTATTGGACTTGCTGTTTTCGTGTTAGTACATTACTATTAGCATGGTTGGTGATTATATATCTTCAAATTCCATGGGTAAGGAGGTGGAATGTAGCCAAAATTTACTATTGAAATTTCACCAGGAATTCTAACAAATCATCCTTGGTCGTTTTCACCAGAAAGTATGTTGATTACTATTTCACCAGAATCTTTTGGTGAAAATAACCTGGAAAGAGTGGGTTCTGTACATGCACCGCACCTGGTGAAAATTGTACCATTTCCTGGTAAAATTTTACCAGACAATTTTCTTAGATTGTAGCCCTGAACCGTGACCTTTAACAGTTCCATATCAACGTCCATTAACTGTGTGGCCTTAATTTCAGCATGGGTGCTTCACTGCAGGTATGTAAGTAGTATGAAAGTGTTGTTATGAACGTTTTCATCAGATGCAGCTAGTGGACATTGCACGATCCTTCCCCCTTCCCCCTCCCTTCCCCCCCCCCTTCCCCTTCCCCCTCCCCTCCTTCCCCCTCCCCTTCCTTCTCCTCAAAGTAGAAAGAAATGTAAACGATTGGACAATATGTGCTAAAATGTTTAGATTTTAAAGCAAAACTTCTTTTGCTTAAGTTTAGCCTCCAAACAGTGCATCCAAAATGTTGGAAATCTTTTAGAAATTTGCTTGGACGCATGACTATACCAATGGTCTAACACATACCATTTCACATCATAGTTAGTAGAAGAGGTGAAACATGCCTCCAATTTGTTTTTTCTTCAAAAGTTTGAAAATTGCCCTTTTCAGAGAGGAAAAGTGCCCTTGGATATGATGCCATTTTTAGAGAAGAAACGTGTCCTTTCAACATTGAAGAACTGTAATCTTTCAAGAATTATATAACTGATCTTTTCATTACACAAACAAAGCAAATATTGTCTTAACAGAGACTTAAATTGTTAACTTTTTTGCGCTTCGCGCACATACACTCCAATTCAAATTTCCTTTAAGGCATTATTGGGTGTCAGCAGCTCTATATTTGACGTTTTCATACTGGAAAAGCCTTCACATTTGCCTACCTTTCTTTTCCCCGCTTATAATTTGTGCAAACAGTGCTTTAAATAAGGACTCTCCTAGAATGTGCGAGGCACTTAAAATTTCATTAGTAGGCATCTTCGAGAAGGGGTCCATGCAGGGAGAAATTGACAATATGGACCGGTGCCATTGTCGTAGACTGACGTGGCCTGTCCACCTTCTTTGCAAAGTTTAAAAAGTGTCTCTTTACATAAATAAAAATGAATTTTTTCAAATATTAAAAACAAGCCCCCTTATTTTAACGGATCTCTTTATTGACAAATTGAAGAAAGTAACAGATTTTAACATGTTTTTGTGCCAGCTCTATACCCCAATTTCACCAGCTTTTACATTGGGAACCGGAACAAGCCGTGTGCCCAAGCTTGTCATTGACTCGCTGAAGTCTGATTGTGAATTTGGGCTATCATGTCTGATATATATTGATAGAATTTTCAAAACTAAACCATTCAAAGGACCCTTTATTTACTTTTCAGATTTGGGACATCAAGCCAATTCTGAATCATGATCAATACAAATGACGAATCATAATTTTTTTTATCAATTTTCGAGAAATTCTCCAGATTTCGAAATTTTGATCGAAAAATATCTTGATCTGGAATTTTGTGGCTGAAAATAAAAAAGGGTAACCAGTACTTTTTGGAGCGATGTAAGTTTATATATTTTCAGGTGTGTTTGTGTTTGTTTGTGTGTGTAGGGGAGGGTGCGCGCAAGTGTGTGTGTGTGGGGGGATCCTATAAAGGTGTGCTACTGTCGTAACACGCTTCAAAATACGTCAGCCCAAAAGTGCACATGCATCCAGTCCTGTGCCCTCCAAATTCAAACAACTTCCGCCCCCGGTTCACATGCTATTTTCGTATTAAGAAAAGTATAAACTCACGTTTAAGGGACTTAGTCTGCCGTCCACTTCAAGGAGCTCCATCAGAAAAACAATAATTTTACGGAAGAAAACGTTACTTGGAACACAAAGAATTTTAAGTTGAAAAAATTCCCCCTATGAAGTAAAAGATGTGATAAAAAAGTGCAATCCGTATAATGCAGAATATTTTCTTGTAAACTTTTCTTTATTTCATTATTTTTGTAGTTCAGTGGTCAAGCCAGCCCAATAATATGAAGATGGCAACAAAGGAAACAAAAATGGTGAGTCCAAAAGCATTGAACAATCATATTCAATTAAGGGGATATCCAGGTCTCATTTGTGTAGAAACGAATGAAATTAAACTAGGCAAGTTGTGACGTGGGGTATAGTGTCCTCACATTCCTCATTTTTTGTCAATTCTATTTGTTTTCTCCTGAGATTATGTTACACCAATAAGATGGAAAGTCGGAATACAATATAGATCTAAAAATACATTACATTTCTTCAAAATACATGAATAATTGTCATAAAAGTGAACATTGGGGCGCCAACCCACTATAGTACACTTTCCATCCCAGTCATTTAAAAAAAATGAATCTTGAATTTGAGTAACCATGTGAATGATGCATAGCAAACTATTCTTACCTTGATATTTCAAAATGTGGTAGGAATCGAAACAAGCACAGCATAGGAGGGCTAGCTGGCGTCTGCATTTGCCCTTTCATTTTTATAACCATTGACTCCAATCCTCCCAAATAGTCTAAAATAAGGTTTATGAATTGAAACAAACAAACAGCCTGTAAAAAGAATAGTTGAATTTTCTTTTACTTCGAAATTTCGCCTGTAGCATAATGATACAGTGAATATAACTCCGGGTACCAAAAGCCTCCACATACATACACATATACGAAATATCTATTTTGTTATGAATTCACGGGATTTCTCCATGATCTAAATTTAGGTGCGCAATTCAGCACGTGTAAAGTAAGATTGCATACGCCTATGTAATTTCCTCAAATATCAGGGTGCCGACGTGGAAGGCGTCAAAAGGGTTGTTCAACACCCACACCCTTCCCGCGTTCCCCTCAAAATGTTTATTTACTTACATTTGAGGATCAACGAGGTCGTTCGACCGCTTCCGTTCTCCGCACACACAAATGATGGCAATAAGGTTAAGAAAATACGCAGGTCTACTAGTCAAGTTTGAAGGCAGCAGGTTTTTAATTTACATATGTATAAATGTCCCACCAGTCACTTTGTTTGGCCCACCAAAAATGTGGTACTGGCAGGTTGGCCAATTATGGGCCAATATCTTTTGAAGGGGTTCTTTTATTCAATTTGAGAGGTACTTGTATACAATTTTGTGTCATTATTTTCTTACCAAAAGAAAAGAAAAAAGGTGGAAAAGTTGTCTCCCCAAGAACCTTCTCCCCTCCATTACCCTCACCAACAGAAACAATTTTGCCGCTACTGTTTTAGGGGTACAATATTCATACCGATGTCACTCTCGCCATCAATAACCGCACCAGTGAAAATTCCGTTATAAAAGCCCTGTGAGGTGGAGACTTGCTTTTGCTATTCCAGGACAATTACATTTAGCAAACAATAATAATAGACTTGTAGCAAGCGGTATCAAAAGGAAGCTATGACAAGGGGAGGGGGGGGGGGAGGGGTGGCAGATAATTAAGTGAGGGTATTTTCTTCATTTAAGATTCTACTCAGAATCTGGACCAGGAAAAGAGTCGGTAGTCCCATGTCAGTGTGGCGGAAGATAATTGCATCTGGAGCCAGAGCATTTAACAGGCACTGTTTCTACTGACACGATTTGAATGCATAGACCCTCATAGGTCCGGCCCTCCCACCCCACCCTTACCCCACTTATCTCAAAAGTTTAAAAATGCCCTCTTTTCCAGGTAAAAAGGGTGCCTTTTTTTGAGGGAAAACTGCCCCTTTTCATATAGAAAAGTGCTCTTTTAAAGAGGACAAGTGCCTTTTTTTAATGATGGAACCTGCCCTTTCAAACATTGGAAAACTTTTTCTTCAAACACTATATATATATATATATATATATATATATATATATATATATATATATATATATATATATATATATATATATATATATATATATATATATATATATATATATATATATATATATATATATATATATATATATATATATATATATATATATATATATATATATATATATATATATATATATATATATATATATATATATATATATATATATATATATATATATATATATATATATATATATATATATATATATGATCTTTTAATCAAAGAAATTAACACAAATATCGCCCCCCTAAATGACTAAAAATTGTGAAATTTAAACATTATCAATTTTCCCTAATGACAAATATTGGACAGTTGGACCTTTTTATACATAAAAAAGCCGTCACCCCCTTCTTACCTTTGTTTTTCCAGGAGAGTTAACCTGGGATGGAATGACGTCCCGTCTAGGGGGAGTCATGTACTCTCATAAGCTTGCGTATGGGAAACCGGGGACGACCACTGGCCATATGAGACTAATGGTTTGGATGAATTATTAACTAGTTTAAATTTTGATGGTAATGATTGTACACTAGAAATCACAAAAATCATAGAATTCTGCTTAAACTCGTGGCTTCTTTTGATTGAAATAGTCGACTAAGATGTGCACACCTGCAGTACCTTAAAATGTAATAAGGAATTTAGGGAAAGAGTTCTTTAGTATGCAATTAAAAGGAAAACAATTACTTATAAACGACCACCACGTACTGAATTAATTATCATTACATCTATTGGGGATGTGTGTATACCATATGGTGTAAACTTGGTAGGGTAGTGATATACTAAAAGCCATGCAAGCAGCAAAACAATGTCAAAATTCCTATGACAATTGGTTAAAAATCCGCTAAATTTTACGTTTATTCGACTTAGATATCGTAACAATCAGCTATTGTAGTCGCTTTTACTATTTTAATGCGGAAAGATTGCGATTGTAATCCAGCCAGTAGACCATTGTTACACAAAAATGGTAATTTTAGCGTTTATTTTAACTTAAAATAAAGTTAACAACAACATATTTTTTTTTAACCTGAGACTGGCAAAAAAAGTTTAACTCCACAAGTAAAAGGCTTAAGAACTGAAACCGATCATGTTATATAGATATCACGCACAGAATCATTCAGGTGCTTGTTACTTTAATACATACACCCATTAATTATGTAAGTTGTCTATACTTAATCAACTGTATTGATACAGCTTCACGCTACTCAGTTAAATTGTAGACAAATTATAATTCAATTTTGTTAGTATTAGAGGTTTTTTTGCGTTTGAGTAAAATTTCATATCATTAATATTTAAGATATAAACGATATTTGTGAAATGTTTATCATACAGAAAAAAATTAACTTGACCTCTGCAATTGCAATTGACAACAGCTAAAATTAAGAGCCTGTTTATGACAAAATACGTGACAAACACTGACAAATTCATGATTATTTTCAAGATTAAATTGTTATAATGAAATACAAAATGTCCCAATACTTTTAACGACAATTATGGAAACCCTTCAAAAGTAACAAAGTAACGCAAAGAAGGGATGATTGCCAAAACAAAATAATGTTGACCAGCTTTTATTTATATGATACAGCACTAATAATATAGTCGGTAAAAATGCAAACGGTGTTGGAGTTATTGTATTTCAAAAATATTAATTGTGTCTTAAAAGCTGAAATTGAACTGTAGATGTGACGTCATCAATGTAGGTCTAGGACAATGTTTTCATATTTCTTTGAAAATAAATTGCTTTTTTTTTGTTGGAAACATGTTTTGTTTAAGATAGGGCATCACGTATAAATATACTTACAACAACATCCTCATCTAAATAAGATCATCTAAATATCACTAACATATAGCATTTTACCATACCTCATTCCAATTGTTTCATGCAATTACCGTGCGCAAAGATACACTTTTATATGTTGAAACGGTAATGATGAATACAAATTTGTTGTAAACCCATTCTGACATTTTAGATACGCTTGCATAATCAAAGAACGATTGCACTCGTAGTAATAATTAATATAATACATTTCTATGGATGTATTCTTGTGCAGTCATGGAATTATCAGGTGCGTGGTGGTTTAATAGCTGCAGCTATGCCTACCTCAACGGCAGATACGTACAAGGAGGAAGTGCTTCAGGCAATTGGCAGGGTATAGTTTGGTATAGATTTAAAACTTCGGCGACGTACTCCCTAAAATTTACGAAAATGAGATTGCGTTGACAAAAAACATTTATGAAATGTCTTACTTCTTGAGACTGCAATTTCCAATGGATGGAGTATTCATATTGATATTACAGTAATCTCTCACTGGTCTTATTTCGCTTAAATACTAATATTTAATCACTCAAATATGGTATTTTATCTTAAACTCTATCAGTTTTCCCCTACGTTTACCTTACGCACATGTTAAATTTCATATGCTAAAACGATAGTATATATTGATTAATGATATTCACTACAGTGTTGAAATCATACATGGTACAGTGTTAAATCTTTTACTGCTTTATTCAGGTTAAAACCTATGAACATGGTTTTCAACCAATTTGTATCTTTACTAGTCTTAAATAGATATAAGCTAAATAAAAGTATGGCAATTTAGATTTCAACATCACAGTGATGTGAATATCATTAATCCATATATACCACCGTTGGTTAATTTCAGCAATTGAAATTGTAATTGGACGTATAGTAACTGTAAGGAAACATTGGTAGGAGATTAGCAGCTTTAATCATTTGGAAATAAACCCCACTTGCATCAAGAGTAATGACCTTAAATAGCGTTGGTTGTTTGTTTTCAATCTATTGTAATACGTCAAATACGTTATTTGCTCGAGCTAATGGCAGGGTATAGTTTGGTGCACGTTAAAACCTTCGACAGTAAGACAAACGGAATAAGATATCAACTTTTTTTTCACCAATTTCTTCCCTCTTATTTCTTCTTCCTAGTATATGAAAATAAAACTTCTTGAGAATATTTCTTTAATATAGATTAATCGTCATACTCAAAGTAATCATTCAAATATTGGTATTATATCACTTCCATGTGGAAGTTTATATTACCTCTAACAGTCGGTTTCCAACAAGTAATGAATCAATAATTTAAATATCATGTATTTCAAGCATTGAACACACGTTTTACATCTATTATGATACTAAGGATAAGTTGGCTTGCTCAAAGAATGTCAAAACACATTTGGGATACCACGAATAATCGGCATAATCTTTGTCCACGAAATAGGTCCGTTTACTTTGTGAAATGGAATTATCGGGTGCGGCAATGCTTACCTCAATAGCAAATGCGTACAAGCAGGGTCAGCTTCGAGCACTTGGCAGGGTATAGTTTGGCTTAAGTTTAAAGGTTTGACGACGTACTCCCTAAAATTCGAGAAATTAAGGCTGCTTTGATGGAAAGACACATGCGGTGTATATTTCTTCTTAAAATGGTCTTTTCCCGTACTAAATGTTATTTTGTATTATTATTATTATTATTATTATTATTATTATTATTATTATTATTATTATTATTATTATTATTATTATTATTATTATTATTATTATTATTATTATTATTATTATTATTATTATTATTATTATTATTATTATTATTATTATTATTATTATTATTATTATTATTATTATTATTATTATTATTATTATTATTATTATTATTATTATTATCATTATTATTATCATTACCATTATTATTATTATTATTATTATTATTATTATTATTATTATTATTATTATTATTATCATTATTATTATTATCATTATTATTATTATTATTATTATTATTATTATTATTATTATTATTATTATTATTATTATTATTATTATTATTATTATTATTATTATTATTATTATTTTTATTATTATTATTATTATTATTATTATTATTATTATTATTATTATTATTATTATTATTATTATTATTATTATTATTATTATTATTATTATTTTTATTATTATTATTATTATTATTATTATTATTATTATTATTATTATTATTATTATTATTATTATTATTATTATTATTATTATTAATATTATTATTATTATTATCATTGTTATTATTATTATTATTATTATTATTATTATTATTATTATTATTATTATTATTATTATTATTATTATTATTATTATTATTATCATTATTATTATTATTATTATTATTATTATTATTATTATTATTATTATTATTATTATTATTATTATTATTATTATTATTATTATTATTATTATTATTATTATTATTATTATTATTATTATTATCATTATTATTAATATTATTGTTGTTGTTAATGATACTGTTATTATTATTATCATTGTTGTTGTTATCATTATTATTATTATTATTATCATTTTTTTTCTGAGGTTAGAAGAAATATAAGTTAATACGTTGGCATCTACATTTTTATTGTGGATACGCAGACGAACAAAAATATACTATCTATCTGAAGGGGAAATAAATTCATGAAGAATAAATTAAAGCTCACGG
>JAIGNY010000782.1:15000-46177 GCA_020152595.1 Chiridota heheva | reverse complement strand
AAGACCACACACCAAATTTAATCAAAATCCAAGCATCAGTAACTGAGATATCTTGATGACAGACACATTTTCCCACCCCTCCATTTTCACCCTTCCCCTGTTCCAATGTCTCAAATATTAATCACTTCTTCCGTAAGCAGTAACAAAACCACACACCAAATCTAATCCAAATCCAAATTTGATGTCTTGGACAGTTGTTCACAGCTTTTCTAGCAAAGGAGGGTACTGTAGGTCTGGAAGTATGACAATAAATTATTTGAAAGAAAAGAAAGAAGAATAAAATCGATAAAATTTCTGCATATTTTAAATTTTCCCTATTTTAATCCATTTTTTCTCAAAACTCTTCAACATAACCCCCCATCAAAAAGTTACATTTTCTGAACAAACTATTCCAGCTCTTTCAAATTATACCAGGGTCACTGCTGTGGACCTATTTGACGAAGCAAAATTTAAAAAAAATTAAGTGCCTGTCCAATGGTCGTGTCACAACCGCGTGGGCAATTTAAGGGTTAAGGCATCCTAGGCATGTACTTCCTTCTTCACAAAGCAAACCACTTCCAACTCACTGTGCCATGTTTTTGTTTTGTGTTGATATTTAACGGCACCGTGACAGTCAGTCTAATGTGCCAGCTGGACCATGACAAACTTTCTTACAATCAATTGCACCACACAACAACTCACCAGCATCTTCAACATTTCCTTGGTGTCAGGGTCAACCTCAATGAGATCACTTTCAAGCTGGGAGACCTCAGGGACATAGTTATCCCTCCTTTCTCTCTCCTCCTCCTGCAGTTTGATGGAAATGCCTCGCACTGGTCCTTTTTGGATTCTTTTCATCAGATGGGTGACGAATCTGAAAAAGATAGGTCGGAAGTATTCATTTTTATGTTCCAAAGCAATTTCCACACAAAAATAATTTACTTTATGACGGAGTGATTAAGTTGCCCAAGATTTTTTTCACCACAGCAGACAGAATTGATTATCTGATGTCACAAAGACATGATTAGATCAGTTGGTTGATGTTGACTCTAAGACACCGCAACAAATGATGGCATTTGTGCCACAGACTGTGACCTAAAAATGAAGGTAATTTAAAAGTGCAAAACAAATAATATGAATTGAACCAAACTGAATGGTAAAAGCTGCAGTCAACAAGCTTAGAGTTGAAGGGGGTATAGAGTAGAAAGAATATTTGGGGTGGGACAGTTGGGAGGGTACAGACAAACAATATTTGGGGTAGGACAGTTGGGAGGGTACAGACAGACAATCCAGCTGCAGAGAGATCAACAGTTGAATAGTCAGCCTGCATGCTGCCACATAGCTTTCAATATAAGCTACAACAAAGAACATATTAACCTGACCAAAATCTTCATGTTCATAAAAATCAAGCGAGAAAACATTTTTTTCTTATTAGGGATCATTATTGCCTTTACACTCTTCTTATCTTATATAAATTTAAGTTGCAGTAAGGCATCTGATGAAAACAATGAAGAATTTTGTACATTTGTAACTAATACAACAGAATGTAAATCAAATTCAGATCAAAACAAGACTTGTCTTTCCATTCTGGCCAATTAATGCAAATCATTGATTTCAATCTGTGGGCAAGGTGACTGGAAGATTAAATGAACCGGTAATTGAAAACAATAGCGTCATCATCCAATACCGGTTATCACGCCAAATTTCCCGATAATGTTGCAAGTTATTTTAAGCTGACCTAAATTCTTTACTCTCGGCCATATCGCAGCAAGTCGTCGCAGAAAGCTCCTAAAGTATGGCTCGATTGCATTGTTATGTAAAGGGGGCACAACAAGCTAAACAATTGTTAATTGCTATGTTAAGAATTTTTAACTTGGTTTATCCAAGGGCGATGAAGAGTAGGATTTAAGCACTTTTTTCTAGACTTTCTCACCTGACAGACAAACTTACTGTACTTTGTAAATTATTATAGTTGAACTAACTGACCATGTGGAATTCTGCTGTTTAAGATAAGAACTTATCAAATTTGCAAGGAGGTTGACGTTAATTCCAGTCAGGCATATAATAAGCTTTCTTATAAGGTAACAGAGAAATTAAGTGACATGAATACTTATTCCTTATAAATAGAGCTTTTTAGGGATTACAGTAAACGTGTACACACCAAAAAAGCGAGCATGTATCATCTACATATGTTTAGTACCGTAATTTTCAGAAATACACCAAAATTGCTCCAAATTTACGATGCCAAGTAAAAAAAATCGCGCAACTAGTATTGCAAAAGTATTGACTGTTGTATGTGTATGTGAATTTAATCATGAATGATCCTATTGATTTTCAACGGCAAGACTATGAAAAACGATTACTCGCAATGAAGTATTTAGTAAACGTTTACAAGGATTTGCGATCGTGTAGCGTGTACACAGCTCTACTTGTAAAGTTGGAGTTTCACAGTGACAAAGATAGTGTCATCATCCGGAGGCACACAGGCAGGGTACAAAAGTCAAGGTGTTGTATGAGGCAGTAATAAAAGTTTTCAAGGAAGATTAGTCAATCCACCTTTCCAGCAGGATGGACAGTTGGCCAGTCACAGATCGTGGTAGGCATTGCAGACACCTCATTCGTATAGGGGAGCCATTGGTAAAGGTGACAGCTCAGGCTCATCAGTAGATCCATTCATCATTCCATAGCCTGGGGAACTTTCTTTATTGAGGAAGCTGGTATTTTGCATTGTTTCATTATTCTCATTAAAATTCAGACTAGCGATTTTTGCAGTCAATGAACCGGTTTGATCAGTTTTGTTAAAGGAACACTAATGAGACTTTCAATTTAAGAGAAATGTCAGAAAGTTGAGCAAGATCCCAGGAATATATCATGTTGATGCTAATGCATTTTTAAAGATAATTTTGTGGACAGACATTGAAGCCCTTAGTGAACGATGTGAAAGTTTAAAGTACTTCATTTTTGTTATTTGTTTATTTGAAAGTTGATTTTAATATAATACATGGCAGATCTTTCTTAAAACATTTCCGGTGTTATTGTATTAATTCTGAGTCTTTTAGCTTTAACCTCGTATTCGAATTGGAAACAAATTCAGGCTGCAAAGATTCTTGTTACAAAGGTAACAGGGTAATGGTACAAGCATGTGCACCGTGTTAGCACCAGCTTTTAAGCCTGAAGTTTCCATTGTAAAAAGCATTGAGTATGCATACTTGCGTAGAAGAGCACTACATAAAAACTAAGTATTATTATTCAATGCTGCTTAAATTGAAACATTACGCACATGTACTATCAGGTCTGACAGCCCCATCATCAAAGTTCAACAAGGTATCTGCCAAGTAAAATGTATAACAATTCCAAAAATTGTCAGGGAATGTGTTCCGTTCGGTATGGATAATTCATTTTTCAAATGAAGGGGTCATGGGGAGGCACCTAGGTGATGATGTACTTGACTAGACCATATGATTCCATATAGAATTTTGATTGAATAAATCTTATCCACCACTTCCGGATTAGTAGACCTCTTCTATCTTTGGCTCAAATAAAACTAAATATCTAGCATACTCAGAACTTTGTAACAATCTTATTTCTACGATTTCTAGTGTCGAGATCAAGCTCTTATTTCTACGATTTCTAGTGTCGAGATCAAGCTCTTATTTCTACGATTTCTAGTGTCGAGATCAAGCTCTTATTTCTACGACTTCTGGTGCCAGGATCAAGCTCTTATTCTTCTTACCCTGCAATCTTGTTCCTGAGCCTCTTGCTAGGAATGATGGCTATTTCTTCACATACTCGTTTGTTGGTATGAAAATCCAGGGTCAGACGGGTGTAGTATTTCTCAATAATCACCCTGGCTGCTTTTTTCACGGTTTTAGTCCTGACACGCCCCTGAATAAAAAAGAAATAAAACATTTGAGTACAACATTTTCAAGCTTTTTTCTTTCAATCTTATATGATCATCACTTCGAGTTAGTCCAAAATCACAACAGAAACTGAAAAGTATCATTATTCAAGAATATTTCCATATCAAACATGTGATGCCACTGAAAATTTGATGGGGAAATTTATTCAGGGGCCAAAAAAGGATGGGGATCAATGAGTGAGATACAGTAGGTCTTAAAAATGCCAACAAATTAGCAATTTGGAGTCACGTGTCCCACCAACACAAGAAAATCCTACCTAGTAAAGAAATTTGACCATGGTAATCAATTTTGCTTTGATTTTGAAACATGCCATGTACCATATACAGGTAGTATGACATGACTATCATACAATAACTCTTGTGATCAGCATCAATACCTTTTAAATTTGACTCGCATAGCATTTTAATTATGTAAAGGAAATCCAACTGATTAAGTTTGCTCCTTTCAACAAAGAGTCAGTGTGTGGGTCTACATCGGTTTGAATGGCACAGATAACTGGCACAGATAAGTGACACAGATAACTGGCACAGACAAGTGGCTGCTATTTTCTTCTTCTTTACTATCATCATTCTGTGCAGTGTTGGTTAATTGTTTGCCTTTGAGAGCAACAGAGAATTCTTGAAGAAAAACAGAGCTTGTTCAAAAATTTTCCTCTATTGGCCATACTGAACTTTGGCTGAGACCTGAGCTATTTTCACCAAACATTTTACATTTTAAAAGATAATTTTGAAAACATAATTTTGCTAATGTTTTTACAGTGTACTAATACCCTTAAAATGGTGGAAAATTCTAGTCCCTTTAGCATGGTAGGCCTGAATTTCAACCATTTCAATTATTTGATTAAGATTTAAAACTTATTGCTTCAAATGTTTGTTTGTTTGATGAGGTCTTAACGGCACCACGACAACGAGGGTCAAGTTGTGCCTGAGAGGTCAGATCATTCTAGAGGTAGAAAGGAAAGGAAACAGGGGGAGAATGAGAGAAATTCTAAAATAAAAGTCAGAAAGCTGTGATCGAGAGTGGGGGTGCATGGGTGAAACAAAAACAAAGTAGAGTGGGGGTGGAAGAGGAGAATTGAATATGGTTGTAGAAAGACCATAAAAGATTGATAGAAATTGCCTTCTTTTCATCATCAAACTCATAAATAAAATAATAGCGTGATGAGTTCTGTCTGACATAGGAACTCCGTAACCAACCCAAATTTCAATCACTGTGTGTTAAATACAGACATTTATCCAGCAGGTGAAACACATTAAAATTATGTCGATGTAAACATTGGTGCTATCAACAAACAGCATCAATAACATATACGGCAGAAACCTTCATGACAGTAGGCCTACTTCAGAGACCAGGGAGCCAGACTGCATAGTTTGCAAAGTGTGAAGCGTTAAGAAACGTTTTTGACTCAAAATTGGGCGCATGCCTTGAAAATGTGCGCTAAGATCTACAAAGTGTGCACCAATAATTATCTATTTGATAGTGGAAATAAAACAAAAATATTTAACATACTGCTAAAGTTGCAATATGAAGAAGTTTTCCTGTGTTTAGGCTAGTACTTCCCGTAGTACCGTCAGAGTGATGCCAGCCATGTTAGTATGGCTGCCGTTAGTGATGGCTGGCCATCCGAGGGTACTTCAAAACCCTATACCCTGCTGTACTGTTTAAACTTGTTTTAAAACATAGAAAAATCTCAGTTTTAAGATCTTTATGAAAACGAAACCAAGCCCATCCATGTCTTCAAAAATTGTTTTTACAGTGATTTTATTTACTTTTTTTTTAATATTTTGGGCCTATTTTTTCTTTTCTAACAATCATCTGACAAACTCGACAAAGTACGGTCAAAGTTTAAAAAAACTGATATCGGAGCTATAACATTTTAGAGGGGGCAATAGGTTATAGATTATTTCTGGAAAAAAATAAAGACAATACTTATAAAGTACAATCATATAATCTAAACATTTCTTGATGATTTATTTACTTGTTTTTGCAGTTTTTTTTTTTTTTACTAAAACATGATTCAGAGAAGTTTATTCTATCATGATGCTAAATAGGTAAAGATTTAGGAAGTTTTTTTCTCCAGAAGTGTATTATTTAGACTAATTGGTAAAGAATATCTAATCAAGTACTGAAAGCACTGGTGATAGGTTCCATTCATAGTTGTTATTTGTGTATATTAATATAATGTATTGTATTCTTATACATCATTCGATTTTATAGGTCATTTTTTGTGTTAACTTGAAGGTTATATCAATTTAGCAATATAATTTAAAGTTTCTGGTCAAAACATTTGACTCAAATCATGACAAGACAATCAGTAATTGGTTGAGAATGTCAGAAACCAATGGGGCTAATAGCTTCCCACTTCACGTTTGTGACTCCAAGGTACAGTGCACCTCAGAATGGCTCATCATATACTCATCGTAATGGTTCACCCATTATCACACACACACACTTGTATTATTCGATTCACAATGGCTGATAATGTATTTACATTTACCCATATACAGGTGTATGTATAAATCGCCCAGGGTGCATTCCATGTAAAACCTACACCAAAGGTACAACGAGGCCTTTCCTTTTATACGCCAAGACAGTCAAGAGACCATGCAGCTAGTTACCACAATAAGCTTGTCTTGTTCAGTATTTTGTTTCTACAATACTTTCTGAGGTGACAAAACTTGCTTTTACTTTTAAAATAACATGATTGGCTAACAGTACAACTAATGAATATGGATTAGTTCTTGACAGTATTCTATTTGTATTTTATATAAAGTCATACACAAAACTATATATAGCAAAGAAAAATATTTAAGCATTGCGCCCTCCCTACGTCACCTTTTTCATAATGGCTGCCATTGCATCGTTCGTCTAAGGTAATCTAGAAGGAGTTAAAGTGTCTTTAAGTGTGTTTGTTTCAAAGTTATTTAGTTTATAGACCTAGTACATTCTGTAAGATTTATTGGTATTTTAGGTAAATAATTCGTTGTGTGTCCTGTTTGCCAATGGCGCAAATCCCACAATAGTTTTTTTACTCCAAGGTACATATTTTATTGCCACGCCAGTATGCCAAGTAACAGCCATCTACTTTTCCCGCCGCCACACACCAAAGAAAGAAGTAAGTTTCACGCCGAAGATCTTCATGTCTTAGTGCACGGAATGCAGACTGGTGAATCACATCATGGAAATTTTCCTATCATTTCGCCACAGAGGATTTTCCCCCCAAAATCCACCATAACACATCAAAAAAACTTCTTTGGATCTTCTTAGTTCGTGTGGTTTTGAGGTACGGATATTTGGCAATATTTCAATGCAAAACAAGTCTCAATAAGAACTTATCAAAAAAAAAAAAAAGACTGGTCATTTGAAAGAAGAGTTTTAGCCCAGAAAACGTTGCGGATAATCGTAACTGACTTAATGTAGGCCTAGAATGAATTGTATAACATCGCTGCATAGGACTTGAATAACTCTGTCGGGCCGTAAATCAGAAATGCCAGCAGTCAGTGAACGTCAGTTAACAAGAAAAAAAAACAAAAAAACAAATCTAAAACACAACCAGAGTTTGTCATGTTAAGGCAAACGCTTTCGTAGCTATCCGTTATAGTGTGCATCTCAACGGGTATTCGTTATATGGAAATTACTGTCCGCGTTACTGGAAAAATCCCAGTATAGCGGTAAATTGCTATACAGAGTTTACTGAAGTAGGTTTACTATGCGTATCTTAGATCCTTATTTCTCATTATTATTTTTAATCCTTGGACTAAAATTTCAATTCTAACACAAAAATTCAACAAGAGTATTTTCAGTTGCAATTATGTAAATCAAATTGATAAAATCATCAAAAAATCTTAACATTTTACATCATTTTAATAACGGAATAAAGTTCTATAACAAGAAACACATTTTGCCAAAGTTGTACCGCTATAAGCTACTAGGATTTTGACATTACTCCATGGGCATTCATAGTAATTATGCAGTTTGTACAGGCAGTAAACTCAATCATTCAATGGGCAATTGTTTTTTCGGTGTGTATTTCAATGGTTGGCATTCGTTTAAAATCACCCATTTTCTGAACTGTTAACATGGTAATGTTAGGCCTACTTAGTGAGATAATCTTCTCACTCAGTGTGCCCTACGTGCACACACTACTTGCAATAATAATGTGTACAGCCAATGCATATGGCTACAGTTACACAGTCATAAGTTATCTGACTAGTGACAACTAGGCTACAAGTACAACTTGATTGATTCTGGAGGTTAGACATCCGAGAATGTTGTGGTGCACGGCGACGTAAATATGCGTTTTTGACGATCTCAAACTTAAGTCAAAGGGGAAAACAAACAGTCAGTTATCATTGCAGTCAATGGGAGAAAAAACTATTTTTTGTTATTTTTCAACAAATACTGGACAGAATTTACTTTCTTCACAAAGGTTGTGTATTATTAGTTTTCAACATATATGAGTACCATTGATTTTCGCTGACTGGCTGTCTACCTACTGTGGTGTAGCGGTCATCATACCTGTCTATAAACCATGAGGCCCCGGGTTCAATCCTGGGGTGGGTAGACACGCAAGTGCACCACAACTGGTTATCAAAGGCCGTGGACATTGACTTAGTTGCCCATGTTATGTCTGTCCGTACGTCGAACCTGTGTTCTCGTCCAGGTCGTATTAAGCATTTCGTGATAGCATTTGTACTATCATAACCGAATACGCAGGCAACGACCCCATCACTGTAATTGTGTGTTAAACTCTCTCTCTCTTGCTGACTGGCTGAGGCGACACAAGTACTCTTAAAAAATATCCCATTGACTGTAATGATACTTGATGATAGTTTCCCCTTCAATTGAGCAAAACCGTACTGAGCGCGTAACCTAGTACACGGTTACATGTCTCCGACCTCGAGAATGTTCGTGAAAGCGGTACTGGTAGCCTAACGACGTTAATTACGCTTATGGGTTGAGCCGTTACTTAACTTTGGATTTAAAATTCTTCCTAAATAGTTTCCCTATGCAGCCTACAATAAATCCAACACCCGATCAACACTGGCAATGTACTGTAGCCTGTGTAGGCCTAACAGACCCAGTCACAATGATCTCACTAGCCTACTTGAGTTGAAAAAATCCCTCCAAAAGCTTGGTAAAAATGCTGACAAAAACAATGTTATTCTTGCTGGTGATTTCAACCAACCTAATATTGACTGGAGTCAAAACATTATTTCAGGAACTAACGCTTCCTCCGAAGCAGCCAAAATTCTTCTTGAAGTGACCAATTCATTCAATCTCACTCAAATGGTGCAGTCACCACCAGAGATAACAACATCCTTGATCTTGTTTTTACTAACAATTCACCAGCTGTTACCTCAGCTAATGTCATTCCCGTATAAGTGACCATGATATTGTTGAATTGACCCTAAATATCTCCCCTCCTCGTAAAAAGTTACCTAAACGTAAAATCTATTTAAAGAAAAAAAGCTAACATAAAACGAATAAAAGAAGACCTGACCAAATTTAAACTGCAATATTATACTCAATTTAATTCCTCCATTGATGTTGATGAAAAATGGAATTTCTTTGAACAAGAAATTAAATTGATTATTGATAAAAACACGCCTCACAAATTCACCTCAACCAAACTAAATCTGCCCTGGTTTACCCGTATCCAACGCCGTCTCTGCAGGAAAAAACATAAACTGTTTAAAAAAGCTAAGACTAATCAACAAGCCAATGACTGGACTACCTATAAAAGCTTTAGAAAGGCTGTCCATAAAAACCTCAAAGAAGCTAGAAACACCTTCATCTGTGATAAACTTAAAAACTCACTTAACGAAAAACCCAAAGGCATTTTGGTCCTATATCAAAAGATTAAGAAGTAACTCTGTAGGTGTGTCTGATCTACTAAATAACGGTAAACTCTGCAGTGACAGTAAAACTAAAGCTAACATTCTAAATGACCAGTTTTTCAGTGCTTTCACAGTAGAAAACACCTCCCAAATTCCTGTAACCAAACCACTTACCAACAGCAAAATAAACCAACTTATAATTACCCCAGAAGGTGTCAAAAGCAACTGCATAACCTAGACCCCAACAAAGCCTCAGGTCCTGACCAAATACCACCATGGTTTCTAAAAGCACATGCTGATGACCTCTATGAAATTCTAACTGATCTCTTTCAAACCTCTGTTGATAATGGTACTATCCCTAACAAGTGGAAAGAAGCAAACATATGTAGTGTTTTTAAAAAGGTGATAAACAAAACCCAGCTAATTATAGACCTATTTCCCTCACCTGCGTTTGTAGTAAAATCCTTGAGCATATAATCCACTCACATGTGATGAAATTCCTTGATGAGCATAATATCTTAACTGATTTACAACATGGCTTCCGTGCAAAAAGATCGACTGAAACACAACTCCTCTTAACAATAAATGATATCTCTAAACAAATTGACCAAAACAGTAACGTCTCTATGGCTATTCTTGACTTCTCAAAAGCCTTTGATAAAGTCCCCACCAGCGCTTGTTATCCAAACTTTCTGCCTATGGCATTGATGGAAATCTTCTGGCCTGGTTTGCATCATTCCTCAACAACCGCATCCAGCGTGTTGTTTGCGATGGTGAAATCTCTGATTCTAAACAGGTTTTATCCGTGTACCACAAGGTACTGTCTTGGGTCCTTTACTTTTCCTCTTATATATAAATGACATCCCTGATAATATAAACAGCACAGTCAGACTGTTTGCTGATGACTGCCTTGTGTACAGAACAATTGATAACCCTCTGACCAACAAATCCTCCAAGATGATCTTAACAAACTTGAACAATGGCAAAACAAATGGCAAATGAATTTCAACCCCTCCAAATGCTACATCTTGTCAATTTCCTCTAAGAAATGCTTTAAATCACCTGTTTATACCTTATGCAACCAGCCACTAAAACATGTCAACTCCCACCCATACCTAGGTGTTGAAATTGATAATAAACTTAGATGGGATAAACATATACATAACATAACCAAGAAAGCTAACTCTATACTTGGCCTTTTAAAACGTAACCTCTCAAACTGTCCCACCGACGTTAAATCCACTGCTTATAAAGCTCTAGTCAGGCCAGTACTTGAGTACGCATCTGCAGTCTGGGACCCCCATCACCAGTGCGATGTGGATAAACTTGAATCTATTCAAAGGAGAGCAGCCAGGTTCTGTATAGCAGACTACTCTTATAAATCTAGTGTAAAAAACATGCTTTATAAATTAGATCTGAGATTGGCCCCTGCTTAAAACAAGACGATACAACACCCGGCTACATATGCTATATAAAATCAATAACAATCTTGTCGCCATCAATAAAGATGAACTTATCCCCACCGTTAGAACTAATACAAGAAATAATCATGACCTTAATTTCCAGGTTCCCTATGCTAAAAAGAATGTATATAAACACTCTTTCTTCCCTCACACACTAAAGGATTGGAATGCTTTACCGTCAGACATTGTTCATGCACTAAGTCTCAATTGTTTCAAAGCTAAACTTACTAACACCTGTATTGCTAACTAGTTTTTTTTATATTATTTTTTACTCATACTTTTTACGCTCGGTTGGCGTTCATGTCCTCTTGAAGGATTTTTGCCGACTTAACCGTTTCAGATTCAGATTCAGATTCAGAACACACTACTTGTACTGTCACTACTGCACTAAAGACTTAGGCCTAAGTGGTTTCACAAACATTCATAAGGGTAGAAATGAAATGCCCTCCAATCGGTGTAAAAGTCTTCCAAGAATTCTGGTCATTTCATTACTCTTCTATGGGTTAAAACATCCTTAAAATTACGTAGGTAATACGTTAATGTTTTATAAATACACACGGTGAGTTTAAATGGAGTTAAATATGTGATTATCATGATTTTGAGGGATATTTAAGGAAGCAAACTACAGCAGTACTAACCATTTTTGGTTGCTGTTCGAAAAAGAGGGCGCAAGAGGGGGTAGCATAAAACAATTTACTTATCAATGTAAGTAAAGAAAATAAATTTCGGGCGCGTGACACCACTCTCCGAAAAATGACAAAAGTGCCAGATCTGAAAATGAAAAGCCCTGGGGGGGAGAGGCACTTTCATACTAAAAGTGGTAGAGGTGTGCAAGCCACTAACCGATAAACATACCAGCAGTATGACAGATGTTTTTTATAACTGCAGTATCAAATTATACAATTTTGATACATGCAGTGATGAAAGAAGTCAATTTTGATACCTGCAGTATGAGTATTCAACGAAAATATTGTAAAAATGGATCAGCAGTACAAAATTAACACAGTAAAACCTCAATTTTGGGACCTGCACTACGAAAATGATGAAAAAAAAGACATTTATTTTTTTCACAAAAAAAAATAGTACAATTTGTGTGTGTGTGTGTGTGTGTGTGTGTGTGTGTGTGTGTGTGTGTGTGTAAAATAAGGCACCTGCTTGTCGGCACATATACATATACCTCACACATGGAAGTGCTCCCTCCCCCCCCCCTCCCTGGGATACAAAGGGCCCCTAAATTGCTGTCTCAATAGTAAGAAACTGCCGACTTGTTTTGTCAGTCCAATGAATACGTGAGAAATGTGTCCACAATGAAAAGATTTTCCTTTCTAAAAATTGTAGTGCACGTTTTACTTTATTTTGTCTCTTTTATTCTATCTACAGATTTGGATGGGGACATATGATTTAAAAAGTGCTCCCTAAGTCGTGCCCCCACTTCTCGAAAGCTTCTTATATACACCCCAGTGACAGCGATATTTATATCCCCTTGTTAGATTTGTAATGTCAGGAGTTTTATTTTATTTTTTATAACACTGTGATGTCCTTCGTTTTACCAAACTGGATAACTGATGATATGAACAAGATTGTATGTTTGAGATGAATAAATATTAAAGTCAAGTTGTATAATGATATGGGGATGCAAGGGAGAGGGGGAGGAGGGGGAGGAGGGGAGGAGGAGAGGAGGAGGGAGAAGGGGAGGAGGAGGGGGATATCCCCACACTTTTTCATATCTATTTCTTTTGTTTGGTTCTTTTTTATATTTGAAGGTGATTTATGACAGCCCCCACCCTACTCTCCACTTTCGGTGAAAAAATCCTGGTTATAGCGTCGCCAGAGATTTTCTTGTGGGAGCATATACTAGCTGTATAAAAAAAAAAAGAAGAGGGGGCAATAATTTATAAATAAGTCTGTTTGCCGCGATGCGGCGCTGCACATAGTTTCAACAGTACTAGTGCAGACAATGTAAACATTCAAATTCTTACATTAAAATCTCGTTAGACTGTAAGATAATAAGTATTTGTAGTTCCCAATGCTAAACAGGCTATGCAGAGAATATGACATATTGTCCAACATTAAAATAAAATGAGGATATGTTGACAAAGTATCTTAATATGTTTGAGCTAAAAACAGTGATGGGTTACAAAAGGGTGGAAAGCGAAGAAAAAGGTGATCTGCATATTTTGATGAGTAACTCTGCAAGCAGTTAGTATCTAACTAAAGCAACTGAAAATCGAGCAGAATTTACAAGACTTGGGGAATTTCATTTAGGCTAGACACAAGTTTCCAACTTGAAATGTTGAGTAGCTATATAGATACCTCTTCCAAAAGAATAAAAGAAAGAAATAGAATAAGGGAGGAGGGCAGTGGCGTAAATTCAGTGGTGTATACCCGGCACTGGGGTGGGTTGGGACTCCTTTGAGTGTAGTATGCATTGTAACTTGTACCCTTTTGATTGGGGGTCCGGCGCTGTACCGGTGCTGCAGTACTTGAGAGCGCATATAGCTTACGCCAATTCACTGGAGGAGGCTAAGCGAGGTTGGATCCAAGGATGGCACTGCGCGAGTGATGTAAATATGTTTTCTGAAAGTCACCAAAATCACGATTTTCCCGTTCACTCGTATGACAAAAGGGATTGTCCTTGTATATGTCCAAATATGTTATTTATTTTCATGTATTATAATTTCTGAGCCAATTTACGACATCGAGAAGACCCCACGTTGTTATAAACACAAGTTAGATTTCAGCCGATTTCTTGACATTACTAAGATCTGAGGATCATGAAAATCAACAGAGTTGATCCGGCAGCCCGGACTATAACATTTTATTTGCATTAATTGCATGGGAGAGGAAAAATAAAGTTCTAGATTCTATATATTTTGAAAGACCGAATCGCACGATTTTCTGTCAATTTGTATAACTTTGAATATAATACAGTTGTGGATGAGATGCATCATGCATGCTTGGTGACATTATAAAGATATTTCAAGTGTTTACGTTGCCAAACGTAGAACACGAACTAATAATTATGTCAAATTATATTATATTGACATTGTTATTCTGCGCATGAGTGAAGTCCCCTATACACGTCAGCTCTGACAGTCTGAAGACAAGAAAATTGCAGAAAGGATCAGCAAGTCTATACGAGACTTCAAAGACTCATCGTTGGTATAAGAATGTGTTGGGGATGGGAAAGAAGGACGGAAAATGTTGAAACCGAAGTTATCCGCGACATTTGTGTTGTTAGGGGAACATGCCCCGTGCACCAAGCCTCCTTATAGACAGCACATGAGTCCCATTCTCAAACAGCAAGATTGCTCTTGGTTGTTTTTCAAAATCATTTTAAATGATTAAACTTAATTCTTACGTATATACAGTATACGTACGTATACTCAGTATACGTATGTTGTCTTTCAGTTTTTCTATATTTTCAATTTGATTTGGCTTTATAACTCTTTTGGTGACGCGCGCCACCATATTTTTGGTTTGACTATTGTAGATGTTGCCATCTTTTCGTATTTTCTTGAGTTTATACTTGCATATGTCAGGTATGTCAGCATGTTGCACTATTATGAGGTGGTATAGAGATTGCAATACAATGTCAAATTTTAACCAAAAAAGGTATATTTTCCAGGATCGTCGAGAGCCATTGTGGGCCCGGGCATTTTTGCAGGTCTACACACAGACACACGGCTGCACGGAGACCTTCTAAAAACCCATGCATAGGAAGGTCATTTTTTTTGCTGTTTAAAAAACTGACAGATTCAGGATTTTGTCAAAGGTGGACCCATGGCCATACGAGGCGGGGGTGGGGGGAGGGGGGAGGTTGGGTGGCATCCCCCTGTCGGCCGCATCCCCCTGTCGGCCATATACCCATCTTAGTGGGGAAGAATCATGCCCGACTCGACTAGATATCTCGACAATTAAAGGACATTTCCCCAAAATCGATAAACTGCCTGGAAATGAAAGAAAATGTTTCAAAAATATAAAAAAATTGCCCGAAATGGAAGAAAATTGCCTGGAAATCAATGAACGTTTCCAAAAATTGGCCAAAAAATATGATTAATTTCCCAAGATTCCTAATAGGTTTTTTCAGGCTTGTCGGGCAAAAAGTCACCGCCCTCCCCCTTCCCTGAGTAAGATGGTCCCATACGGCCATACGGCACTGAATGGGTGGACCTAGCATACTTTTGAAAAGCAACAAGAAAATGAATTTTAACAGATTTTTAGCTTTTTGGCCACCAAAAATCGGCCAATTTTTTTTTCAATGTACATTCCTTTTTTTACCATTTTAACCATTCCATTTCTACAGTTCTATAGGACGTCGGACCCTGGGAAACTCCTCATCTACTGCCAATGGTACTATTACTTGCGATCAAAATAATGTGACGCTGTTGCCGTGGCCTTCCGCTTTTTATTTTATGATGCATACGGTCTACGTCGATTTTTTTGTCAGGTAAATAGTGTTTGCTCTTTTTATGTGTTACAACTGTAAAAAGTTTCACGCATAGATTTTACACAGGCCGCACATTACCAATATCATTATATATAAAGCTGGTGGATGGAAAGCTTCCTTTTCAACATTATCTAATATTACATGGCAGGGTTCAAGATATATTGCACGTGTAGGGTCCATGGACTTATTAAGGTTTTGAGAATCGCCATAGAAGTTTTAATGCTTTTCGAAATAGAAACTCACTTTGCAGACGAAATTTTGGCACATTCAGGCAGGCTAATTTTCAGCCCTTTCATCATCATATCAAGCTATGATTTATTATTTGCAATGTTCATATTGCATGGTATTCATTTTTGGCAGTATTTCAATGATTAATTGTTGTAATGATTAATTATTGTTAGCATAGGATTTCACCAAAAGTTTGCTTTGCATCTGGTATCTATTCAAATTTTCCTCCAATTGCCAGATTACTGATAATACAAATTTTTTTTTGCAATTTTGTTTGCTTTTCTGATTTTTACGATTACGATATATATATATATATAATATGTATATATATATATATATATATATATATATATATACATATATATATATATATATATATATATATATATATATATATATATATATATATATATATATATATATATATATATATATATATATAAATATACATATTATATATATATATATATATCGTAATCGTAAAATTCAGAAAAGCAAACAAAATTGCAAAATGTTTTTTGTATCATCTGGCAATTGGAGGCAAATTTGAATAGATACCAGATGCAAAGCAAACTTTTGGTGAAATCCTATACGCATACTATAATATTGAAATTTGAATTGTTATCGGGCGCCACTAATTCAACCCTGCAGGGCTTTGAAAGGTGAAGAAAGCGTTCAACATCTTATTCCGTTGATATTGAAGGTTTAAGTTATGTTTTATCGGTGTAGAAATAACTGGTGTAGCAAGTCTACTATGGAGGGTCGACGCCCTCATCCTCACATAAAGAAAATTGATTTTTAACTTTTTTTTACTATTTGAATTATTTTTCTTCGAGCTTTCTTCAGGTGCCCTTACTAGATTATGTTTGACTACTTCCTGACATTCAATGGGTTTTAAGCCACAAATTCAGTTCAGAATGTAACCTTTTATCTTTTTAATTTCCATACTCACTAACGCAAAATGCGCAAACAGGAGTGAAGTTGTGAATAAAGGGCGGAAACTAAAATCAAAATTAAAGATTTTGACCCAAAATTGAAGGTGTTTTTTTTTCTTAAAACAATTGAGGATTTGTGGTGCAAACCGAAGAGTCTTGGTGCAAAACTAACGATAATTCAGTCGATATGAATAAAACATGTTTGTTGTATATAGTTTCACCATATTTAACTTAAACATATTCATGATTTTGAGTTTTTTTTAGGGAGGGGGGGGGGGCGGTATGGCTTTTTTCTAATGAAGGTTATATTAAAACCAGTTATAATCAGCACGATTCATAAATAATTGAGCGATTTGCAACTAATTTTACTTATCAGGTTCCTAGTACGCAAGTTAGTATGAAGTTGAACAGGCAGACAGGCTTCGATGTTTCCTTATGTATGCTCCAATGATTCATAATTCTCTGCCAAAATCCTTGAACTGTTTATGCCCGTGAATTTTTTACCCCTGTATGATACGACAGAGGACTATTGAAGAAGAAACAAATGTGTAAAAATCATGTTCATCTTATTCCGTTTTGTTTTATTACAATTCAAAAATGTAACTTGTGCGTTCAAAAGTAACATGTGGCAAGGAGCTGTATAAGTCTTTTACAGCTCTTTGCATGCATCAAAAAATAAGCCTATTTTTGAATCACTGGAAACATTTTGTGTTAGATTAGATGTAAACTGGCATAACATGCATTTTACAATCAATATGTGCCGCCCGAGCAGGTGCCTTTTTTTGCACCATTTTTGTAGTGCAGGTGTCTTTTTATACTATAAACGAAAACAAAAAAATTAAATGTACTGATTTATTTTCATTTTTGATGTAGTGAAACAATGGTCTTTTTTCATCATTTTCGTAGTGCAGGTCCCAAAAAATGAGGTTTTGCTGAGTTAATTTTGTACTGCTGGTCCATTTTTACAATATTTTCGTTGAATACTCATTCTGCATGTATCAAAATTGATGACTTCTTTCATACTGCGGGTATCAAAATTGTATAATTTCATACTGCAGTTACCAAAAAATCTGTCATACTGCGAGTATGGTTTTCGGTTGGTGGGTTGCACACCTCTTCCACTTTTAGTATAAAGTTCCCCCCCCCCCCCCCCATCTTCCTCCTCGGAATTCAAACCACCTTTACCTATTTAATCGATGACTTGGGGGAATGTACAGATTTAAAACAGCGAGATGGTAACGGTAATTTCCCTACATTACCTGTCCCGTGGCAAAATTGCACAGTTAGCAAGTCTCCAGACTGGAAGAAAGTGTTTTCCAATTTGAAAATATTTCCACCATACACTACAACGCTATATTGAACGCCCCATCCTCACGGTACTGCTCTTCTAAATAGAATCTCAGTCGTTGAACTACCACTGAAGCCACCACACCTCACCCGACCCCTCAGCTCAGACTCCAAATGGTCTAAGTCTGTGGGTATCGGCGTGTTCGTTGGTGGCTCCAGGGTCTCCCCACCAACCTCTGGCACCCGAAGGTGATAGCGAGGCCGCTGCGGTGAAGATTCCCTAAAACCGGGTGTTTTTTCTCCTAGTAGAAACTAGGAGAAAGAGCGAAGTAAGCGTTAGCTTATACGGAGGAAATATTCTCGAGTGGAAAGCATGATGTAGAGACGCTAAAGTGCAGCTTTAACGCAGCACTACCCACCGATGATTTCTGAATTCACATTGCGACGACAACATGTTATATACGTTGGAGCAAGCCTTTATGATCAACACAAAGCTAGATGCTAAAAAGCCATAACGACAGTGACGTCACGCTTATATTGTATTTTTTAGATTCTTTATTAGTCTATAGAGTGACAAATATAGCAAGTAAGCTCATTGCTTCTTTGATTTAAAGAAGTATAAGTATAGCAGCACATTTAAGCTCCTTTGATTGACATTACGATGCTAAATCGGAGAACAATATTCGCAAGGAAAACTATTTCAATAATCTTTAATGTAAGGCTCATTGCAAGGGGTTTAGAGCCCCTGGGAGGGGGGGGGGGGAGGGAAAACCTCTTACTAAAATTGGTTGGGGTGCGCAGCCCACCTACCGAAAAACATACCCGCAGTATGACATATTCTTTGGTAATTGCAGTATGAAATTATACAATTTTGATACCCGCAGTATGAAAGAAGTCATCAATTTTGATGCCTGCAGTATAAGTATTAAACAAAAATATTGTAAAAATGGACCAGCAGTACAAAATTAACACAGTAAAACCTCATTTTTTAGGACCTGCACTTCGAAAATTATACAGAAGAACAAATACTTTAAAAGAATATTTAAGAAAATTGTATATATATTTTTTATAGTAAAAAAAGACACCTGCACTACGAAAATGATGCAAAAAAGGCACCTGCTCGGGCGGCACATATATGGAAATGCTCCCCGTGGGGAGGGGTTAGAGAGCCAGTGATTGTGAATAAACACATATAGCGAGTTAGATGTGTGGTATATAGTTTTAAATAAGTAAAAACCAGGGGCGCAGGAAGCTTTCGAAAAGTGGAGGGGGGGGGGCACGACCTCGTAGGGGGCCCATTTAAAGTCATATGTCCCCATCCGACTCTGTAGATATAAAAAAAAATAGCCCAAAACAACAAAGTAAAGTAAGAGGGGCACTTTATTTTTAGAAAGGGGCATTTTTCCAGTGAGGACACATTCATCCCGTACATAGACTGACACAAGTCACCAGTTTCCTACCAGTTAATGAGGGGCACTTTTCATTTTCAAAACGGGTATTTTGGTCATTTTTCGTAAAAGTGGTTGGGAGGGCATGTTCCCCCTCCTCCTCACCCCTTCCCTCCCCCACCGCCCCCATCCCCCTTCCCTCCCTCTTCGTTCCTACACAATTCTGCTGTTTCAAAGGTTGCGGCTAAAACTTAACTCAGTGTGATGCATTGCCTTTTAAATATACTAACCGGATGAAATTACACACCTAATCTGTGTTCGCTTTGCCTTTGAAAAATCCCATTTCATTTATGTTTGCAGTCACTGTGGAACGTTTAAAAAGTTCCCCACGAAATGTGCCCTTTACAAAAATCAAAGAACTGGACTCATTAGTAAGGTCGTCTTTGGTAAATTTGTCATATATAGGTTTATATTCATTGGCCTGTTTGCCTTTTAAAGTCAGAAAGTAATAAATATTAGTATTAGAAAAGTTGTATAGTTCTCTGAGTCCACGGTGACTTAAAAAGCTTTTCTGAATATTTGTGATCTATTGTCGCTTTAAACAACTTGTTAAAAGTAGCACAAAAAAGTAAAATTTTACAGATTTTCTTGAATTTTATGCAAGAAAAGAATTAAAATTTCCATGATATTTTGAGGATTTGATATTTTGTCTATTTCATTAACATTATCTGATGTCCCATGGTCCCACGTCGGGTCACCAAATGGGGACATGGGGCCTGCATGCATGGGTATTCCTAAGGTAGTCCTAACGTGACTGCCTATGGCACTTCGCCTCAGTTCTAAATTTGAATATTCTCCATAATCTGAGCGATGATTTATACCAGTGATGTGTTATATGGATAACACATCCCTGTTTATATATTTGACTTATCATAATCTTAAATTTCCACAATTTCCTGAATTATAAACCTCATTTTTTATATTTTATGGATCTTTATTTTGCTGACATCATTTTCAAATTAACAAAACGTTAAATCATCATGATTGTTTTTTTTTTTAAACATGTTAAATAGACCTATAAATAAACAAGTTGAATTGGTTATTCAAGTTTCCAGCAATTGGGACACTTGGAAGGGGAAGAGGGGAGAGGGGGCTTGTTTTGTTGTTGTAAGTACAGACTGCCTGATCAGCTTCCAAATTAAAGTCGATAGGTTGCCCCTTAGCAGCTTAGATCTGTATACAGTCTATAGACTGTTAGATTCCGTCCCCAAAATGAAGTAAATTCCTCTACCCTATAGAATTCGTTGGACAGAAGTCATATCCTCCCATCAGTGGAATAGCTATTTACTTTTCATGGCGGTGGGGGGATACTGTGGTGTAGCGCTTATCATACCTGTCTACAGACCACGAGGCCCTGAGTTCAAGCCTGGGTTGGATAGACACGCCAGTTCACCACAACTGGTTATCAAAGGCCGTGGACATTGACTTGGTTGTCGATGTTATGTCTGTCCGTACGTCCTACCTGTGTTCTCGTCCGGGTCGTATTAAGCGTTTCGTGATGGCATTGTTACTATCATAACCGAATGCGCAGGCGACGACCCCGTCATTGATATTGTGTGTACACTCGTCGGGGAGGGGGAAGGATGGGGAGCGGGCGGAGGGGGCGTTTTAATCTCGTACAAAAAAATATCAACAGCAATGTAGGACCCGAAATACCAGAAAAGCGAAAGTAACACAGCTAAGAACTAGTTATAGCTTTTTCTTCCACATATTCAATATTTCAGAACCAAAGGGGTGAGAGGGGGGGGGGATATTCAATATATGACTTAAAACTGCAGTAGAATAAGTCTTCAATGTTGCAAGTAGAGGCATGAGGGTAGAAGCTATAACTCCATGGTAAAGTCATGGGCAGGATTTGAATACCGAAAGTGATGGGGGTGGGGGCAAACTCAAAGGAGGAGTGCCCCTTAACCCCAATAAAATCCCACCTATGGTTGAGGAGAACTTGATATAAGTCTGTACGTTTTCAACATATATACTTTTAACAAGTTTCAATATACTATTCACAAGTATATATGCAACTTTAAGAGTCAGAAGTTAAGATCTTTCACAAACATGATTCGAGTGTGCGCAGATAATTGTTCAAGTTGTCGAGCGTGACTATAATTTATGAAGCGAATGATGCAATGTGTGTTTCTAGCATATGGCGAAATCGCAAAATCGATTAATCAGTTAATAACACACATGTTTGCCTTTTAAAGGGATATCCCTGTGAATTTTCATTTTCATATGTATGATAAAGGAGTATTAAAAAACAAAATCGGTGCCCAAATAATGTCGATTTCTAATTCCGTTTATGAGTTATTTGTATTTTAAAGATTTGATTTGCAGTGTGCCACCTCGCAGTGTACAGTGTAACGTCTTGCAGATCCAAGATGTTTGTATATTTCTTTGAGATTAATCGCCTCTTTCTAAATTATTAGAAGTACTTTAAAAAAAATAATTGAGATAAGATATTACATGCACTTAGAAATAACATATGTTTTGCCGATCTGCTCCTACCTTACACTCTAACAGTCTTAAGTAAAAGGAGCGCTTTTTTTTGTTGTATAGAATTTCATTAAAAAAAATTAAAACAAAGTCTTTGAAAGTTTGATCTGCCTTTGTGACACCACGTTGTACACTGCACACTCTACGATAATAAAAAAAAAAAAAAGGTTCTTTATATAGTTTGTCCCGTATTTGGAACCTATTCTAGGGTTCTTTAAGAATAAGAGTTACTTAGAAATAAAAGTTTGTCCCGTACCATGGAAGCTTCACTAATTCTCCAGCTATGTCTAGAACCTTTTTTTTTTTATATTCTGTACAAGCTGGAATTCAAGTGAAATCTTTGAAATGCAACGGAACAAGATATCAACATGATTTTTAACTTGAACACAGTCCTCTATCCATAGGGTGTATGCGTCTAGGGTGGGGGTGGATGGGGAGGGGGGGGGGAGTGACACTGAAGCACGTGCCCCCACTTTTCCGAAAAGTGCCCCTCCAGTATACTGTTCTAATAGTCAGATAGTAAAAAAATACTTTTGTCAATCCCATGCATGTACGGGAGGAGTGTGTCCCCATTGGAAAAGTGCCCCTTTCTAACAAATGCAGTGCCATATTAGAACTGAGTCGCTTTTGTTCTGTTTTGCATGAGGCTGATGCAGAATTCATAGACGTTATTCTTCTCACACTCTAGCATTTCAATTATGGGAACTTTCACCAAAACTTGAGAGCGGGCGGAATGAATATGTGGTCTGAAGGGGCGGGGGCGTCTCGTGCGCACCCCTAGGATCCGCGCCTGATATCTTTACAGTATTTCAAAACTATTGTGCAATCTTTTGTGACCTCAGAACGGGACAACTAGAAAATTTATGTTAACTTATTGTTTTGGGTACGAAGGCTTCCCCCAACCTATTTCGAATTGAAGATGAACAGTTATTATAAATAACCTTGACCCAGATTTAGCAGTAGAACGCAATTTTAGAACATCTGATACTTAAAATTTAGGAAAGAAATATAAATTTACATTAAATGATTTGAGCTGTATTCCTCTCCACACATCATCACTTTACACATGTTGAGTCTTCAAGTTGATTTGTCATAACTTAAAAACTATAATGTAACCATTTAAAGACTGCTCTGCTCAAAACGTTGTGCTCTTTCAATTTCATCAGGATAAAAAAACTCTATCAGTTCATATACTTCAGGCGATATTCAAGTTGATAGTTCTTTCATATTTGGGCGCAATGACGCACCTATAGAGGTCTGGGGGCCCGTTGGGATTTTAGCGTTCGGGGATCCATATCAAACATATCGTAGTGGCATTGCTCTGGCCCCCAATTCTCGATTTTGTGGCAAAGCCCGTGGGTATATATACGTTTAACCACCCTTCCCACCCTATTGTTGCGCCACAGTTTTGGGGCGTATAGAAATGACCTAACTCAGACTGATAGTTGTGTCATCATAAATTATTTAAATTCCTCAAATTTTTGGTGTATTTTATCAACTTTTATTCTGAGATTTTGCGATTTGCATTGAATAATAGAGAGTAGGCCCACTGAACTGCTAAAACTGAGCACCTGGTCCAAAGAGAATTTACCACGAGAAGAAATTAAATGGGTTTTTTTTTGGTTTTTTTTTATTTATTCAAAAAATTAAATTAGTTTTTTCTTTAATATAATATATAATGAATTGTTGTATAGCAAAGTTATAGATCTTTCAGGCTTCAATGTGTCCAAGTTCGCCATCTAGTCTCCACCGGGCCCTGCCCCGTATACAGTGAGGTTTGTCCATCGACAGTGTGTGTGTGTTCGTGTGTGTGCGTGTGTGTGTGCGGGGGTCATATTAAAATCACTCTAAAATACAAACTTAAACAGGTCATCCTACAAAAAAAATATGATAACTTGAAAGGAAAGGTGTGATGGTACACAATATACTCAATCATAATATATATATATATATATATATATATATATATATATATATATATATATATATATATATATATATATATATATATATATATATATATATATATATATATATATATATATATATATATATATATATATATATATATATATATGTATATATATATATATATATATATATATGTATATATATATATATATATATATATATATGTATATAATATAGTAATTATAATACATAATATACATAATTGCAATATACTCCAATCACGCCGTCAACTTTAAGAAATTAAAAATAGGGGCACTTTCCCCCACTGTTTTCCGAATTTGTATCTTTTGTATGGTAAGTATTTGCATCTTAGAATGATTTTGTGGTTTCCCTCAATTTTGACTTCCCCCCCCCCCCCCCCGGCCTCAACTAATTTCGGTAAACAAATCCCACCTATGAGTAGAAGTATGACATCATCACGAGGCCTGTCCTGCACTGATTAGTTTTTAACACACTTATAAAATCTTTTAACTGCAATAATGTTCCTAAACTGAATAATATATCAACATGGGTTTTCACATTTAATTGGTTTCTTTATAGTCCTGTTTAATGAAGGAAAACGAAAATGAAAATGAAAAATCACGGCGACATTTCTTCAACTGTTTAAAGACAGCAAATATTTGTGATGTTTGAACAGGTTGTCAGGCTCATACACACAGCTGTTTCAACAGTTCAAAGTATATGCGATAAACAGTATAATCGTCGATAAGCAGATTTGCACCGACTAGTCTTGGGTGTCTGATTGTGTATGTTTCAACAGTTCAAAGTATATGCGATAAACAGTATAATCGTCGATAAGCAGATTTGCACCGACTAGTCTTGGGTGTCTGATTTTGTTTAATTTGTCTATATTTCCTACACGACGGTATTGTGAGTTAGAGATCTTGTTGTTAGGGGGCGGGGGTGATGGGAGTGGCCCCATGGAGGTAGAGGGATAGGGTGACTAACCCTTTTTAGCCAGTCATCTAGACTTTTAGCTGTTTCCCAACTTACGAACTTATACAATCGAACATTACTTAAAAATTGAAATGCTATTTTAAGATCTATCTTCCGGTTTTGCAACCTTAACATGTTGCTTTGATCAGTGTAACTGTTATGCCAAGCTATTCATGAATATACCAATTCCCAACGGACAGACAATTGCAGCCCGGTGAGAGAGAAGGGGGCACTTCATACTAAAAGTGGTAGGGGTGTGCATCCCACCAAGCGAAAAACATTTCCGCAGTATGACGGATATCTTTTTGGTAACTGCAGTATGAAATTATACAATTTTGATCCCCGCAGTATGAAAGAAGTCCACTTTGACACCTGCAGTATGTGTATTTAACGAAAATAGTGTAAAAATGGACCAGCAGTACAAAGTTAGCACAGCAAAAACCTTATTTTTTGGGACCTGCACCACGAAAATAATTTTTTTAAAAGAGATAATTTTCGTATATATAAAAAAAAAAGAAGTGATTTTTACTATAAAAAAACAAAAACACCTGCACTACGAAAATGGTGCAAAAAAGCCACCTGCACGGGCGGAAAAAATCTATCTATCTATCTATCTATATCTATATCTATATCTATATCTATATCTATATCTATATCTATCTATATATATATATATAGGTGGGGGCACTTCCATATATTAGGTATATATATTATATATATATATATATATATATATATATATATATATATATATATATATATATATATATATATATATATATATATATATATATATATATATATATATATATATATATATATATATATATATATATATATATATATATATATATATATATATATATATATATATATATATACATATATATATAATATATATACATATATATATAATATATATACCTAATATATGGAAGTGCCCCCACCTAACTAACATCGCCTGGGATTCAAACCACCTTTAACTATTTAATCAATCACTCAAGGAATGTACCTTACATGCTACATTACCTGTCCCGTGGCAAAATTGCACAGTTAGCAAGTCTCCAGCCAGACTGGAAGAAAGTGTTTTCCAACTAAAAATTATTTCCACCATACACTACAACGCTATATCAAACGCTCCATCCACACGGTACTGCTCTTCTAAATAGGCTCTCACTGTCGATGAACTACCACTGAAGCCACCACACCTCACCCGACCCCTCAGCTCAGACTCCAAATGGTCTAAGTCTGTGGGTATCGGCGTGTTCGTTGGTGGCTCCAGGGTCTCCCCACCAACCTCTGGCACCCGAAGGTGATAGCGAGGCCGCTGCGGTGAAGATCCCCTAAAACCGGGTGTTTTTTCTCCTAGTAGAAACTAGGAGATAGAGCGAAGTAAGCGTTGGACCGAATGGTGGAAATATTTTAGAGTGGGAAAGCACCCACTTCCAGTCCGTCATGATGGTAAGACGGCTAAAGTGCAGCTTTACCGCAGCACTATACACCAAGGATCCTGAATTCGCACTGAATTCAAAATGTCATGACAGCACTTTATATACGTTGAACGCAAGCCTTATGATCAATACAAAGCTAGCGGCGATAAAGCCATAACAACAGCGACGTCACGCTTGTTTCCTTGCATTCTATCATTCTATTGTATAGGGTGATGAATATAGCAAATGGGCTCGGTGCTTATTTGATTTAAAGTAATATAAGTATACCAGCACATTTAGGCTCCCTTGATTAACATCACAATAACAATATTAGCCAGAAAAACTATTTCAATTGTTTAAAGTAAGGCTCATTGCAAGGGGTTTATGGAGACAGTTATTGTGAATGAACGCATATAAAGAGCTAAAGGTGTGGTATGCAGTTGAAAGTAAGTCAAAACTAGGGGTGGAGGAAGCTTTCGAAAAGTAGAAGGGGAAGGGGCAACGACCTCTAAGGGGCCCTTTCAAATAATATGTCCTCACTCCACTCTGTATATAGAAAAAGTGAGCCAAAAACAACAAAGTAAAGTAAAAGGAGCACTTTATTTTTAGAAAGGGTCACTTTTCGAGTGGGAACACATTCCTCCCGTACATGGGACTGACACACGTCACCAGTTTCCTACTATATTGGATCAGTAAATGAGGAGCACTTTTCCTTTCCGAAAGGGATTTTTTTTGGTCATTTCTCATTTTTCGGAAAAGTGGATGGGGGAGCACGTGCCCCCAGTGTCCCCTCCCACGGTTCCTACACCTATAGCGACTCAAAACAATTCGGATGTTTTAAAGATTGCGGTTAAAACTTAATTCAGTTTGATGCATTGCATTTCCCCTACTCGCTTTTCCTTTGAAAAATCCCATTTCATTCATGTTTACAGTCACTGTGGAACGTTCAAAAAGTACCCCACGAAATGTGCCCTTATAGGAGATCTGGTCTCATTAGTCTGTTAGTGAGGTCGTCTTTGGTGAAGTTTTCATTTATAGGCCTATCTCATCTGTTTGCCTTCTAAAGTCAGAAAGGGATAAATATTGGATTTAAAAAAAGTCACTAGCTCTTTGAGTCCACGGTGAGTTAAAAAGCTTTTCTGAATATTTGTGAGTCTCTATAGAAAAATGCATCTTACTTTTCGATCTATTGCCGCTTAAAACAACTTGTCAAAAGTAGCCCAAACAAGTAAAATTTTACAGATTTTCCTTAATATCATGCAAGAAAATAATTATAATTTCTATTTGGACGCGGTGTTCAGTTTCAGTACTGAGGCCTATATCTCTAATATTTAATGCAAATCGCAATATCTCAGAATAAACGCTGATGAAATTCACAAAGATTTTGAGGAATCTGAATAATTTATGATGTCACAACTATCAGTCTGATTTAGGTCTTTTCTATCTGCCCCCCTCTGGTCCAACAATAGAGTGGGAAGCAGTGGCGTAACTAAGAGGGGCCCCGGCCCAGGTACTATAAGGGAGGGGGAACGTGAAAAAACCCCATAGGGCCCTCAGGCTTCCACATCTCCCACACGCCCCCGGCCCATATGGCCCTAGCTATGCCACTGGTGTAAAGGGTGGTTAAAGGAATACTCCCATGGTTTTTTGTAAAATTTCATTAAAAGAGCACAAAAATCAGGTTGATATCATATTTCGTCCAGGATTTTTAATGATTTTCCACTTGCATTTTACAGCTTTTGTGCAGTATGAGTTCGTGTTTGATGATGTTATAGACACAATTCCATTGCAAATGTTTATGTATTTCTTTGAACGTCAATTGATTGGTTGTTTCTGTATGATTAGAAACAATTTTCCAACAGTAATTGAAATAGGGTATATTTGGCAATGTATATAAATACCGAACTTTCATCAATTTATTTTTGTAGCAGGTTTTACTAATAAAAAAGGATGATAGATTTTATTAAAATACATTAACTTTGTGGGAGAATGTGTTGCTGTGATGTCATACTGACCCTTTTCCTATTCGTTTATTGGCATTTTTTGTGAACGTTAAAATTTGAATATCTCCTGGTAGGATTAACATATTCGTATGATTTTTGTCTTAAATTGTTTCTAAAAGATTTCTCTTTCTTATGAAAGGTTACGACAAAACATGGGAATATTCCTTTAAACGAATAACTACATATATTATAGAGGACTGTATTCACAAATTGAGCTAAAAATTATGTTGATATCTTGTTCCGTTTCAAAGATTTCACCAGTGTATTGAAAAGTGACTTTGCACTCTCTAGAGAAAAAAGGTTATAGAAATTAGAGAAGGTTCCATGGTACGGAACAGAACCTTTTATTTCTGACTTCTCTTTAGAAACAATTCTTGAAGAACCCTAGAATAGGTTCCAACGGTACAAACTAAAGAACTTTTTTTATATTTTTTTTTATCGTAGAGTGTGTAGTGTACAACGTGATGTCACAAAAGCAGATCAAACTGTCACAGTTCAAAGACATTTTTTTAAATGAATTTTTATCAAACACGCACAAAAAAGCGCTCCTTTTACTTAGAATGTTAGAGTGTAAGGTATAAACAGATCGGCAAAGTAGATGTCACTTATGAATCTAGATTGCGAATTCTTGGTTTGTTTACGTTTAAGTTAAAAAGAATACGTGGCGATATGATTCAGGTTTTTGAAGTTCCTATCTGGTAGTGATGCTTTGACTTTCTGTTATTTTTTGCCTGTTTCAGCTAATCCTCATGTGACACGTGGTAACAGTTTGAAGTTGACCAAAGAGCTCTCACGGATAGATATTCGGCGTTTAAGCTTTTCGCAAAGAGTTGTTAATGAGTGAAATGGTTTGCCTGAGTGGGTAGTCAGCTCCAATTCTGTTCACAATTTCAAAGTCAACATTGATAAGTTCTTTACTAACTCTGGGCGTCTTGCTGTCTTGGATTTATATTTTTTTTTTTGTGGTGGTGGTGTTAGTTTGGGCTTTTTATGGGTGACTAATCCTTCTAAGCCCGTAATCTTGTTATGTTATGTTGTTATTTCTAAGTGCATGTAATACCTCATCTTGATAATAATATAATATCAGAAATACTTCCAATAATTTGGAAAGGGGAATAATTTTTAAAGAAATATAAAAATATCTTCGATCTGCAACACTGTACACTGCGAGGTGGCACACTGGTAAAATCTTTTAAATGCAAATAACTCATAAACGGAATTAGAAATCAACATGACACCAAATTTGTTTTCCAATACTCCTTTATCATACATATGAAAATTGAAATGCACAGGGATATTACTTTAAAAGGCAAACATGTATGCTATTGTCTTCAATAAGTGATTAATTGATTTTGCTATTTCGCCACACACTAAAAATACACATTATATCATTCGCGTCATAACTAATTATAGCCCTTAGTCACGCTCGACAACAATTTGTTATTGGCGCACACTCGAATCATGTTTGTGAAAGATCTCAATTTCTGACTCTTAAAGTTGCATATACTTGTGAATAGTATATTGAAACTTGTTAAAAGTATGAGGTGTCACTCAACCATGGTAGGCGGGATTTTGTGGGGGCTAATGGGCACTTCCCCCTTTGACCCCCCCCCCCATACCTTTCTAATTTTGGCAGTTCGGTAGGCAAATCCCGCCCATGACCTCGACCATGGAGGTATAGCTTACACCCCCATGCCTCTACCTACAACATTGAAGACTTATTCTACTGCACTTTTAAATGATATATTGGATATGAGAACTTTCCCCTATTTGAAGTTGGTCCACAAGGTTTTGAAGCTCACAAATAATGAAAGAAGCCACCTGAACATAACTAGGATCACATGCCGCACTGCAACTAAAGAAACTGCACATAATAAGGAACAAGTTAGTTCTTCAACTTCTCCTGTCATCTTCTCCTTAAAATATATCATAGAGTGGGAAAACCGTCTTTACCTTGGTCTTAAAACTATTTGTCTATAAAGACTCAACGGGAAACGGTCATTAAGTTTGTTAAACTTCCTAGTAACTCTCTCTATATATACTCGTGAACTGGTGAAGTAGCCCCCTTTTGTGTTGCATTATGTATTGAAAAGGGGGTTAATTCTAACTCCACCTTTTCCCACACACACACACACACACACACACATATATATATATATATATATATATATATATATATATATATATATATATATATATATATATATATATATATATATATATATATATATACATACATATATATATATATATATATATATATATATATATATATATATATATATATATATATATATATATATATATATATATATATATATATATATATATATATATATATATATATATATATATATATATATATATATATATATATATATATATATATATATATATACATACATATATATATATATATATATATATATATATATATATATATATATATATATATATATATATATATATATATATATATATATATATATATATATATATATATATATATATATATATATATATATATATATATATATAATATATATATATATATATATATATATATATATATATATATATATATATATATATATATATATATATATATATATATATATATATATATATATATATATATATATATATATATATATATGTACCTAAATATATAGGATATATATAAATAGAGAGAGAGAGAGAGAGAGAGAGAGAGAGAAAGTTTCTACGTATTTTAACGAACTTAATGAGCCGTCTATCCTTGTCTTACCTATCAAGTTTGTTGAAATACTTAAAGATC
>JAIGNY010000782.1:0-10000 GCA_020152595.1 Chiridota heheva | reverse complement strand
TTTTTTATTTTTATGCCCCACATTGGTTTACACTGGTTTAAAATCAACACAAATTTCCAAATGTAAGTGATGAAAAGAAGACAATTTCATATTTGTTGAAATCTATTCAGATGAGCTTTGGCAGAATTTCCCTGCAATTTGAGAAATTCGGGAGAAATTGTGCACGGGGTTAACAGGCGCCGAAGCCTTGGAAGCAGCGGCGTAGGGAAGTATTTGATATTGTGGGCCAAATTTGATCATTTGCCTGAACAAACCTCTGTACCAAATGTATGAGTTTCTTATCACGGTCCAAAAACTATTTGTAAATGGGTGGTGGGAGAGGGGGAGAGGGGGAGGGGGCGGTGGGAGGCGGGGGGAGGGAGGGTTAGGGTCCAAAATTTCCCGAATGTGAAGTAAAGTACCCTAAAAAATGAAGGAATCATAAGGAATGAACAAAAATTGAAGCAAATTTCACGAAAATAAAGGAAATTTAAGAAAATTTATAGGAAATTGAAGTAAATTTCCCTAAAATGAAGGTTTTTACGAAAATTTCCCAAAAAAGAAAGAATTTTTACGAAAATTGAAGAAATGAAGGAATTGTACAAAAATTGAAAAAAATTACGAAAATAAAGGAAATTGCTCAAAAATAAAGCAAATTTTAATGAAAAAAATTAAATTTTACGAAGATACTCATACGAAAAATGAAGGAAATTTCCCGAAAATTAATAAAAGATTGAAGAAAATTTCTCGAATTTGAAGGAAATTGCACAAAAATTGAAGCAGATTTCATGAAAATGAAGGAAATTTGACGAAAAGTGAAGGAAATTTCCCGAAAATTGAAGACAAACTCTCCAAGGTGGAAGATACTCTCCCAAAACTGCCAAACATGAAGGAAATTGCTCAAAAATGTAAGCAAATTTTCTGAAACGTATGTCATGGAATGTGGACTCGTCAAAATCAATTTGTTATAACCCTTATTATTGGGGGGACCAAATGGTACTTGCCCCCAGTAAAATTGTTTGAGGGTCCTTGGCCCCTGGTTCTTACGCCCTTGCAGTGGAAGTTTGGGTCCAAGGGCGAAGCCCCGAAAACTAAACATTTCTTGATTATGATGCCCGAAAATCTGACAATGGTTTAAAATCAACACAAATTCCAAAATATAAATGATGAAAAGAAGACAATTTCAGATTTTATTGTTAACTGGTTAATATCTACTCGGATAAAAATAGTACAATTTTGAAACAGGCAGAGGATAAATTTGCACTGAAAATAGAAACAATATTCGGTCAAAATTGTGGACTCATGGGTGAAGCCATGAAAGGGGTCTGAGGGCCAAGCTTTAAAGCTCTAAAGATTTTTTTGTTTTTGATGTCCGCCGGAAAAACACAAAGTTCCAAAATGTAAGTGATGAAAAGAGGACAATTTCAAATTCAAATGTTAAAATCTACTCAGAGAATTGACTAAGCCTATGATTTGGGTTACCATTTTTAAGCAGGCATAAGACAGTACGGAGATATTTACCTTGAAATTGAGAACACTCGGGCAAAATTGTGGGGTTTCTGAACGAAGCTCTGGTTTGAAGATCATCTTGTTTTTGATGCCCCAAAATCTGAAAATGGCTGAAAATCAACGCAAAGTTTCCAAATGTAATTCGTGGGGTCCGGGGGCGAAGCAAGAGTAGGGATCCAGGAACAGAAGTCCCGCTTAAGGGCTTCTTGTAAGGGGTCCAGGGGAAAACCCCGGATACTCTGACAGTCCGAGAGAAACCCAACTTTTGGTGTAAAAAAAAATACACCAAAACTTGGAGCTTCGTATTCATTACACGATCCATAGAGGCCGCCATTTTAACTTGTAATAACGTTAAGTCAATGGGATTTATACTGAGAACCCGGGGGTATTTTTGAAAGGAAATACCGATATCAATTAAATATTCATTAGATTTGACTGCGGACGTTTCAATTTCACAGTGGACATCGCAACAGAATAACAAAAGACTTTCGTTGACCCTTTGAGAAGCCCTCTCGACACAGTTCTGTGTCGGCTTAGTCACCGTTGGTACCATGTACATACGTCATACGTATATTACACAAATATTACCGCGTTCTTAGTAAAAATCCCATTGACTGATTGGTATAGCGTTATAACAAGATAAAATGGCGGCCTCCATGGATCTTAATGAATACGAAGCTTCAAGTTTTGGTGTATTTTCTTATTACACCAAAAGTTGGATTTCTCTCGGACTGTCTGAAAACTTATTGTCTTTGATGCCCTAAAAATGTCAGGCTGAAAATCAATGCAAACCAACAAACTGACAAATTTTGGAAAATCAACACAAACTGATAAATTTCGAAATTTTCCATGAAAAATTGAACAAATTTGGGAAAATTGTGGGGCTCAAGGATGAAGTCTTGGTCTAAAGTTTTTTTGTTGCTCTAAAGTGGCTTGAAATCGACACACACACACACACACACATGCACACACACACAAACACATACAGACACTCAGACAGTCCGCTTTGGATGTCGCCTAATATCTAAATATGTTATATCTTTCATTATTATATACTGTATGATTACAAATTCGCGTTAAGGCTAAAAAACTCAAGTTTTGGACCTATAAATCTGTGTTAGGGTTAAAAGAAAACAGTGTTTGACCTAAAAATGCACGTTAGGGTTTAAAATTTCACAGTTTAGGTCTTAAAGTTCTGCGTTAGGGTTAAAAAAAATCAGTGTTTGACCTAAAAATGCACGTTAGGGTTTGAAATTTCACGGCTTAGGTTTTAAATATCTGCGTTAAATATTACAAATATCAATGTTAGAGTTAAGGTTGGAAAATTTAGTGTTAGCTTACAAACGCATATTAGGCTTTAAAAATTCAAGCTTCAGCCTAACAATTTGGCCACATTTTAGCCAAATATCACATTGTTTCTTATATTATTTTACTTTAAAACGGATGCGAGGGAGTAGTGTGGAACGATGAGAGAGGGGGGGGGGGGGATGTGTAGGGGGAGCTGTGTTAATTCATAACCTGCTGTATTCTTAAATATTTAAGTTTATAACAAGAATCTTTTAAGAATTGTGCAAATATCACGTGATCTGTACAGCAACACAAGACCATGCCCAAAAAATGATTTGTTTTTTTCTTAAGATTTTTAACAATATTAACTTCATATTTAAAGAAGCCCAATTGTCACGGAACGGCAACAAATAACTACCCGCCATGAAGAAAAAAAGAGGAAAAAAAAAAAAGACCGTTTTCTATAGTTTAAAGAGACAATCTCGTTTCAGTTATATTCGTAAAATTGTGATATTCCTGCCTTTATGTTACATTCGGGTGTGGATTGTTTCTATATACAGCGTGCATGCTTACTTCCGCGGCAGGTATTGATTGGTTGTCCTTATTTAGGTAAGACCAATCAGAAACGCTGACTGTTATTGTATATTACTGCCCATGAGAACACAATATCTTGCCTTTAAGATTTTCAAAATTAAAAAATATGCAGAAATTACAATCTATGTCTTAAAAAAACAATTTCAAAACTGTGAACAATATCTGCGCAGGAATGACAAATCAATTACTTCACTTTTTGAAATTTTCTTATGGTATCTATTGAAATTGATTTGTAGCCAAATTTCCTTTCAAAACTGAGATGTTTCTACAAATTTCACTAAGCTAAAATAATCAAAAATGTTTTAAAAACCTTAAAAATGCCCAATTTTTACGTGAAGACAGTTGACCTGCCGAAAACATTTTCTTATTTTTATGATTCACAGAATTCAAACATATCAAAAGATGCACAATTGTCACGTGACGGCAACACACAAAGACCTGTAACAAAAGGTCAAAAATAATAATCAATCTATTATTTCTTCATATTTTCAGCATTTAATTTGAGGTGCCTGCTGCCTTGAGCTGGCAAAGACCTATCGCGGGATAAACATGCCTATGGATATTGTGGGATCAACTTGTTTCTTCACATGTTACTCTCCGACCAATTCATACTAGTGGAGTGAGTGGCTACATTTCACCGTTGTCTCTCATTCGCTAGGCCCACGTGACTTTTTTTCGACAAAAAATTTAACTAAATATTCCCGCATCCTGTGATTTTTAAACATGGCGTGATCTCTGTAGTTTTTATTCCTCTTTCTGCCCATACTTGGCATTTCCCGCCCAAGCCTTTAGTATTAAAGAAAGAAAGAAAAAACACCACTCCCTCTATGTCTCATATTCTCCGCCCCTACACATTACAGAACTCGCCGCTTGAACAGAACTTCATCCTGATTTTCTGTGCCTGTGGCATTTCAGTGACCGCATGTGACGGTTTGCAATTTCCAGTTTATTTCCAAATCATTCCACTTCGCGTTTTAACAAAATGTGCACTCTAAAGGTGTGTTTTATTTGGACAAATTGTTAGGAGATTCAACCTTTCAACATCGAAATTGACGCTATAATTCGTATTTCCACGTTAATTCATTTCGAAGTTAACTTAGCAAGAGCGGCATTCCAACAATAAAACTTTCTCCCCGTATAACGGCAAAACGAGGGGAGTTTTTATTTGAATAACATCAATATGTGCTATGTGGAGTTTAAGGCATACAGAAACTTGTAAAGTGTATTTCTTGTATGTTCATAAGTAATTTTATCAAGTCATATTCCAAGAAGCATGTGTTTGCTTTACGTAAATATGCTCGATGGTCCATAACTCCTGAAATCTAGACACAAAGAGTCCTTACGAGTATATTGCACTAATGAATGGAAATGACCTTAACCGCAGAAATGTTTATCGAAAAGTGTCAAGGGGAGCAGGTTACGCTAATGGGTTGGCAAGATTTTGAAAGTCGCTGCTGACAATGGTGCTATTTTTACGATTTCTGCACCAAATGAAATAATTAAACCAGTTTTCAGGGTATAATTGATGCAAGTAAGAACTCCTTGATGTTCGTAGATTAAGTTTTTATCAAATTACAGCATTTTTTGTTGAGTTGTCTCAACTACCTGTGTGGCCAAATAATTGCGTAATACCTTTTCAACTCGTTGAGAGACTGTCCTTCGAACGGGATGAAAATGACACTGGCAGTTTCATCATGTCCATGTTTCAAGGGGCGCTTTCTTCAAATGAACTTCCAGCAACACACCAATCACTTCAAATCAACCTACACATGGCCAAGCGTGGTCCTCATCCCATTACGTCGCCCCGCCCCTCCAATGGACGGGCAATAGCAGTTCCAATCGCATATTCCCCGTAATAAAGCGCATGCACAGCATTTGGTCTGGCGTGAACAAACCCTTATTTCGGACACTTCACTCTGTGCATTAGTATTCACGCAAACAGCACTGTAGTACTATTAGACCTACACAGACTTACTACAAACAAGCCAACATGCCCGACCAACGAGCGAAGTTCAGAATGACACTGGATACCCACTTTAAAGCCATGAAAAGGAAAAGGGGCCACAACTATTTAATTAAAGTTATGTAATCTTTATCAAACTTTTCATCATCTTAACAATCCTCTGATTAGCCCTCTTACCCCCCCCCACTTTTACCTCCCCTCTTACCCCCACTTTTATCCCACTCTTACCCTCCCCTTTTACCCCCACTCTTACCCTCACCCTCTCCCCCACTCTAAATCCCACTCTTACTCCCTACTCTTACACCCCCCTTGTAATCCCGTAACGGTGTCACAATTTATGGATTGAGAGAGAGAAAGTTGAACACACAATTACAATGACGGGGTCGTCGCCTGCGTATTCGGTTATGATAGTACAAATGCTATCACGAAACGCTTAATACGACCCGGACGAGAACACAGGTACGACGTACGGACAGACATAACATCGACAACCAAGTCAATGTCCACGGCCTTTGATAACCAGTCGTGGTGCACTGGCGTGTCTACCCACCCCAGGCTTGAACCCGGGGCCTCGTGGTCAGTAGACATGTATGATAACCGCTACACCACAGTTGGTTGAGTCTTACTAGTGTTGTGTGCAAGGTCATGGTGTCCATTGTTAAGGATGTTGTACTAGATCATTTACTGGTCAATGATTTGTTGAATTTGTCCTAGCATGGGTTCTTACCTAAGAGGTCTTGTGTTTCGAACTTATTGGAGTTTCTTGATAATGTTACTAAACAAGTTGATTCTGGTCATAATGTGGATGTTATCTATTTAGATTTCCAAAAAGCATTTGATAAGGTTCCATTAGGCAGGCTCATGATGAAAACATGAGCACTTGGTGTGGAGGGAAAGTGTGCCAGTTGGGTATATTCTTGGTTAGTTGACAGGTCACAAAGAGTTGTTGTTAATGGTGAAGTATCTCCATGGAAGAAGGTTACAAGTGGTGTTCCTCAGGGTCCTGTATTGGGTCCGCTTCTTTTCTAAATCTTCATTATTGATATTGATGTTTCCCTTGCTCCAGGATTTGTAAATTTGCTGATGACACTAAGCTGTACAGGATTGTTGATGATGCTAGGGATTCTTCACTTTTGCAAACTGATCTGGATAAGTTAGTTTCTTGGTCCCAAACATGGCAGATGTCATTCAATGTTGATAAATGCAAAGTTATTCATTTTGGTCAGAACAATTTGGCATTTGATTACTGCATGAATGGTTCAAATCTTGGTTGTGTTGATCAAGAAAGGGATCTAGGTGTTGTCATTACTAGCAATCTGAAGCCTTCTAAACAGTGTGCTTTAGCAGCTGCAAGGGCAAATAGGATACTTGGTTTGATTAGAAGAACTTTTTGTTTTCTTGTTAGAGAGGTGGACCTTAATTTGTATCAGCATTTAGTCAGGCTTCCCTTGAGTATGCTATTCAGACTTCGAGTCCCTTTTATGAGAAGGATAAGTTCATTTTGGAGCAGGTTTAGCGAAGAGCCACTAGATTTATTCCCGAAGGAATCTCTCTTATGATTCTAGGTTGCGAATTATTGGTTTGACCACGCTCGAGTTAAATAGAGTACGTGCTGATATGATTCAAGTTTTTAAGTTCCTATCTGGTAGTGATGCTTTGACTTTCTGTTATTTCTTGCATGTTTCAACTAATCCTCATGTGACACGTGGTAACAGTTTAAAGTTGACCAGAGTTTTCACGGATAGATATTCGGCGTTTTAGCTTTTCGCAAAGAGTTGTTAATGAGTGGAATGGTTTGGCCGAGTGGGTAATTTGCTCCAATTCTGTTTACAATTTCAACATTGATAAGTTCTTTACTAATTCTGGGCATCTATTATTATTATTTTTTGTGGTGGTGGTGGTGTTAGTTTGGGGTGACTAATCCTTCTTAGCCCGTAATCTTGTTATATTATGTTATGGTTTGCCCTGTTGACTTACACAGGGGGTCTCATTTTCCGGCTATATTTTTGTTGCTAATGTTAACTTTCGATAAAGGTTGTGACAAATGTCAAAATAAATCTGTCTTCTCGTGCTGTTGTTTTACAAATATGAATGTGATGACGCTTGGGTTCTAATTCCTGAGATTTTGCGACTAAAAGAATAAAAAAAAGGTTTGTTTACTTGATGTGATTTAACGGTACCACGGCAACGATGATCAAATTGTGCTTGAGATATTAGATTATGTCAAAGATGCAAAGAGAATGGAGAACTTGGGTCGAGTGCAGTAGATAGGTTAGAGTTAGTACCATTGGACCGATGCCAGCCGAATTAGCAGTTAGTGACGGCTGCTGTTTACTGATGGCTGGGCATCCAAGTACGGCAATTCCAATGTTAACCGTACTGAGGGATGTGTTTATTAACTAAGTAAAAGTCTGCAGAAAATTAGGACAAGATAAGTTAGATATAGATATAGTAGTAGATATGGGTAGGAAGAGGATCTTTTGCGGAAGAATACGTCACTGGAGTTGAAAGGATGATCTGGGGTTGGTGAGAGAACAGTCAATGAGGATGTGTTTGACCGGGCTCGTGACAAATATTGCAGAGAGGTGGGGAGGGAACCTGCGGCTCCCACCTTGGCTTCGTGACTGACTTGATGAGGATCACCTGCAGTAGTCCAGAAAGGGATGAAATTGAACAATTAAAGGACTCAAGGGCTTACTATTAATTACCATTCACTACCAGCTCACAGGGAACTAGAACGGTCGATACCGTCATGGTTCGCATGCCCATGCAAATTGACACCCATATCATATGACCCCGCCAATTATAAAATGGCATCTCACACTTAAGTTCCACATGGCATCCCATGTACCACATGGCATCCCACCCCATGGCATCCCACTCCACGTTGCACATGACATCCCATGTCCCACATGGCATTCAACCATAACTCCCACAAGACATCCCATGTCCCACAGGGCAACCCATCCTAAGACCCACATGGCATTCCACCCTATGTCCCACATCCCATGTCCCAAATGACATCCCACCTCATGTCCCACAAGGCATTCCACCATATCTCCCACATGGCCTTCCACCAGTGTCTCACATGGCATTCTACCATGTCCCACATGGCATTCCACCATGTCCCACATTAATCCAACCATAGGTACCACATGACATCCCTCCCTGTCCCACATGGCATCCCTCCCTGTGTCCTGCATCAGTGGCTTCCCACCTGATGTTCCACATGGCATCCCACCATATGTTCCACATGGTATCCCTGCCAATGACATCCTACTTTATGTCCCACATGGCATCACATCCCATGTCCTTCTACCCTATGTCCCACATAGCCCCTACCCTGTCACACATTGCATCCTACCTTATGTCACACATAGCATCCCGACCTATGTCACACTGTTACTCGTGGCACCCCACCATGTCCCACATGGCATTCTACCCTGTTCCACATGGCATCCCACCCCATGTCCCACATGGCATCCCATAGGCTCCATAAGAAGTCTCATCCCAGCTATCAGTTCCTGATTGAGCATACTATGTATGAAAGTGTCAGTTCATATGATAACTTATATGCAAATGACTTGTTGAAATAAGGTGGGATGCCTTGTCCCACATGACATCCCATGTCCCACATGACATTCCATCCCATGGCATTCCACCCTATGTCCTGCATGGCATTCCACCACATATCCTACATGGCATTCCACTCTGTTCCACATGGCATCCCACCCCATGTCCCACATGGCATCCCACCCTATGTCCCATATGACGTCCCATGGGCTCCATAAGAAGTCTCATCCTAGCTATCACAGTCTTTGATTGAGCATACTATGTATGAAAGTGTCAGTTCATATAATAACTTATATGCAAATAAGTTGTTAAATAAGAAAAAAAAGTGGAGTCAAATAATTTGCCTGATATAGCCCTTGGTGTATACAACATAGTAAATATTATATCATATGTCCCTCATGGCCCCATCCATGTCCCACATGGCATCCCTCCCTATGTCCATATGCAATCACATCCTGTCACACTCCCTAACTAAGCATACTAAATAAACAAGTCTGGTCAGGTCATATACTATAGCAACTTTATGCAAATGACCACAATAATAAAGATGGAGTTTAATAATCATGCCTGATACAACTGTTGGTGCTCAAATATTTTGAAGAATTTTAAGGGTTTTAAATCTCAAGTGCTACAAGAGAGACTTGAGGATCTCTGAAGAATATTGGAAAATTATATCATTTTACAGTTATCTTCTAAGAAAATATCAAATGTTTTGTAGACTCTTTAAGAAAACCTAGTCTTCAATCTGTCTTAGTGTCTCTGAAAAACTTAAATTTTGTAAGAAAATTCTAACCTTCCATAAGGATATCTGAAGAAATTTTGACATTTTCTGAGAAATTCTCAAAAACTAATTGCTGAGGAAATCTCAGGACAAATCTGTGGACGACGGCAGTAATTACATAGGTTACATAATGCTTGAACCAAAAAATGACACAACTACGATTCACGAACGGCAGAATGATTCAACATGTCCGTACCAGTACTGAACCTAAACACAAGGCAAGTACTACAACTGTGTATAGTCAGTAAATACATGTACTGTACACAGTACGTAAAAAGTTTTCATGTTGTTTTGAATGCAGGCTGTCAATTGGC